>CAUYPK010040221.1:0-18557 GCA_963574355.1 Loris lydekkerianus | reverse complement strand
AATATTCTTCCCCTTGTAGGTAATGGTTTTCTTTTGTCTGGCAGCTTTCAGAATTTTCTCCTTCATATTAACTTTAGTGAAATTGATTATGATGTGTCTGGGGGATGTCTTATTCGGGTTGAGTCGTGCTGGAGTTCTGAATCTGTCTGCTATCTCAATTTCAGGATCCCTTGGCATATCTGGAAAGTTCTCCTTCATAATCTAATGGAGAAGAGACTCTGTGGCTTGTGAAGCCACTTCATCACTTTGGGGGATCCCTATAAGTTGAATATTGGTTTTCTTCTAATTATTTTAGAGCTCTCTGAGAGAGTGGTCTGTTTTTGCTCTCCATTTATCTTCTTCCTTGAGGATTTGGGAGTGTTTGAAAGCTTTGTCTTCAATGTCAGAAATCCTTTCTTCTGCTTGCTCCATTCTGTCACTGAGGGATTCTACTGTGTTTCTCAGATCTTTGAGGGATGCAACTTTTTGTCTCAATGTGTCAAAATCTTTGGTCATTTGGTCTTTGAATTCGTTGAATTCTTGAAGTAACTTTTGGAATTCTAATTCGATCTTATTTGCTATCCAGATCCTAAATTCAATTTCTGACATCTCAGCTATTTGTTTGTGCATGGGGTCTTCGGCTGTTTTTGTCCCATTGATCCTTGGTTCAGTTGATGTATTCTGATTATTCATATTGCCAGAGTTTTTCTGTTGATTTCACCTCATGATTATTTTTCACCATTGCCTCTGGCCGTCCTCAGAGTTGGGAAGGTGTTTCTCCAAGATTAGACCCCAGCGGGATCACTCGATTGTTGATGGATCTTTGTAGGGAGTGACCCTGTGTAGTTCCTCTGGGGCTTCTCTAGCTAGGAAGTTCTGGTTGTGGAAGCAGCTTCGGTGTGTGACACACCCAGATTCAGCAACAATGGTGGGGGTGCGCACAGTTCTGGGAGTGCCTGGCACCCAGTGACTTTGGCACAGAGAACCCAAGGCTCTAGCAGTCTCTGGCCAGGAGAAGGACTCTGCGCAGAGGCAGGGAGGGCTCCAGAGGGCATGCAGCTACCAGAGTCCCTGGCCAGATGAATGGGCTAGTGTGGAGGCTGAGAGGACACAGGAGGGAGGACGCAGGGTTGCGTGGCTCCCGCAGTTTCTAGAGAGGGAATGCGGAGGCCCGGTGGGTGCGGGTCACGGGTCGGGGGTTGCTGCACAGCACTTATGTAGGTCTGGGCAGCGCCAAGCCCAGGAGTTTGAGGTTGCTATGAACTGTGACGTCATGGCACACTATGCAGGGCAACAGCCCAAGGCTCCAGTGTGCCAAAACCATCTCACTCTGCCCCTAAGGATTAAGGCTATAAGGCAGCTCAGTCCCCACCTTTAGACTGAACAGTCACGAGGTTAATTTGTCCCACCGGATACTTGCTCTGGGACCCTGAGGGTGGAGCTTGCCTGGGCAGTTGTTTCACAATGGCTTTCTGTGCCCAGCTCAGTGGCTCAGTCTGGGGCCCCAGACAATGCCCAAAGTTCTCCACACTCCTGCTCAAGCTCTCCCCCAGGCAGTTCAACTGAGTTCCAAGTCCAAGAACACCAAAACAGTTCACAGGTAAGGCCCTTCCGGTTTGCAGTCTCACTGCTGCTTGTACTCACGATTGCCGGAGTGATTAGGTCAATTGAACACTCGCAACCACTTGCCTGTTCTCCACTATTTTTGTCCTCCTCTTGGGGTCCAGAAGTCCCTTGCTGGCTCCCTGTATCCTTGAAGGGATGATTATAGGCAGATCCCACCGGCCAGAGATGCCTGGAGTCCTGTCTCCCCAGACTAGCTGTGCCCAGTTGCAAGGAAGCTGTTACTCGGCTGCCATCTTTAATCCTAAAAAAAAAAAAAAAAAAAAAAAAAAAAAAAATCTGTAGTCATTTTTATTAGGAATTATCTTTCAAAAAAAATATTAAAACTTAGAGAAAAGTCTGTTTAATAATTTCTTACAGGGTAATTGAGTATTTGGTGTTGCTACCATAGTAGCTGGAAGCCAGAACATACCATCTGCTGCAATTAATTTAAAATCAAGAGCCTGTAACCAATCCTAATTCATATTTTTCTTAGATTCTTAAATGCCAATATAGAAGAAAGAAAAGGCTGCACAGATTGAAACAGCTCTTTAATTGATTCAAACACCTAAGTATTTCCAAAAGTTAGTTGTTTGTTCTTAACATGTAAGGAATGCTAAGATATGGAACTTTGTTTTTCTTTTGTTCAGTTTTGTTTTTGTAAAACAGGCAACAAAAACATGGAGTCTTTTATGTGAAAGTCTTTTCAGAAGCATATTATATAGAGTAACAATTAGGATAATAGAAAATTAGACAGGAAGAAGCTATAACAAAAAACATAATTATAAAATTGCTTGATTTAAAACAAAATTGTACAAAAGGAAAGTAATATTTTTGCCCTTAAGGAGTCACTCAGACTAAAGTCAATACAATAAAACTGACTTTCTTCTTACCTTTTGAAATCTAAAAATCTCAGTTTTTATATTCTTGGGTTTATTAGTTAGGCAAAATGTTATATTTTTGTCAACAACCCACAATTTTCTGTCCATGAGTACTCTGTGTTAACACCCTGTCAAAAGAAGAAAAAAAAAAAAAAAAGAGCTATTGGGAACAAAACCAGCCTGCCTACCTTACTGCTAAAATCAAATTCCATATTAAAGAAAAATTCTTTGGTAAGAATTCTGGATTGTAATCCTTGAATATAAGTATGTAAATGGACAATGATATCTGGTGTAAATTGTGCTAATCTACTTTATAGTGCAAATAACTGTTTAAAAATCTATCCCACATGTAGCCAGAAAACAGAAATTCTGAAATTATAAATTCTCCATGAATTTTCTCATTAGCTTACTTTTTTCCTAATTTCACCATCCCATGCCTTATATATTAATTCCACATACTCGTTGCCCTTTGCATTCTTCCACTATGACTATCAAAAATACAAATGGACATTAATCACATAAGGATCACATGCATGTGTACATACATGGAGCAGATTTTACAGAAGACCTGTACATTGTGGAGAGAAAAAGCTTTTGTAACTTTGTGTGATTCTGCTTCAGAGCAATGCTCCTGACTGATATTATGAGGAACTGGTCATTCCTGAATGGCTCTGGAATGTAAAGCATAATTCCAATTGATAAATTATAAAATATGGCTTCATCTGCGGAGCTATGATGATGAATTTGAAGATATTGTTAGATTTAAAGACAACAGTACTTTGCTTCACATGACTGTCTTGTATTTGCTTCTTTCATTTACAGGAGTTCTGATGTCTTCAGAAGGAATCACGGTCAGTCAAATCAATGAAAATCAGTTTGGCAGGGGATCTGGATTATAGAATATGAAAAAAATATTTTACAAAGGCTATATATATATATATATATATAAACACCTCTCTCTCTATATATATCATATATATCGTATATGTTATATATATATAATACACTCTTTGTCCACAGAACACAGGGTACTCTTGCAAGACCAGTGATGAGCTCCTCATTAGTCTACAATAGAAGATACTGCGTGTTTTCTTATAGGCAGCAAATATCAAATGATCTACTGTATCCAGCCTGGTGACAGGTTTGCCCATGCGGTAAATGGCCACAGGAGTAGAAGACACATGAAACAGGAGGGTCAGACACATTCTTCTGCAGACATCAAAAGGGGACTGATGCACTCACAGCCTTCAAATTCAGACTGATCAATCTTCCTCACAATGTCATCATCATCTGGAGTGAGCTGGACAGGCTCATTCGTAAACTGAGAATCAAAGTTGTCCAAACCAAATTCCCCAGAAATATTTGGTTTGAAGGGAGGTACAACCTGCTTCTGCTCCATCAGAGAGAGAGAGAGAGCAAGAGCGAGAGCGAGAGCAAGAGAGAGAGAGATGTAACTGGATTAGGGGATAGATCTTGTATAAAAGTAGATATTCCATTGATTTGGAGGAGGAAGGGTAGTTTAGTACTTAAGAGTGCATGGTCTTGAATTAAACCATCTATCTATTAGCTAAAAAATTGCAAGACCTTCTTTGTAAAATGAACAAAATAATAGTCCCTACATCACTAAGTGGTGAAGATTAAAGGAAACAACACATAGAAGCATTAAAAACAGGTAGAGTGTAAGTACCAATAAATTAGAGCAATTTTAACTTTTAAATACTTTAGTATGCTTCAGGGAATGGACAATCTACAAAACTGAATATATATTTAGTTTATTCTGCCTAGGTGTAATTATATTTATAATTAAGAATCATAAAATGTGGTTTCTAAAATCATTTCCAAAAATTGCTAAATGTGTGCCCACAGCATGTGATCTTCACCCCATGGCCACCCAACTTCAGTTTATTTACCTGTAGGCAATAAGAAAACACTTGCGCAAATCTTCCAGTTTAAAATTACATACGGTTATTTTATACTTACAATTTCTCTAAGTATAGTCCCTAAGGTTGTTTATAGTTGATATCTGACACATTTAAATATGTATATATTCATACTTTTTTCTACAACAGAAAAGAACATATTTAATCATAAGCTACTGCAATTATGGATAGAGGAAATGCATCACATTACTTTTCCAAAGCAAAAAAAAAAAAAAAATCTAAATGTGAAACAAAATATGGCCACAACCTTGTTGGATAAGGAATTGTGGACCTCTGCTCTGAATTTAAACTGGTTAGTAATTCAGTTTGCCTGAGCAAGTTTCAGTTTACCCTGATTACCCTAGTAATTGCTAGCATTCTTTTTTACACTCAAAAGTACCTAGTTTGAACAATAAAGTACATAGCCAAACTTCTAACAAAAATATACACTCATAGTTCTGGCTCTGAGGATGATAGACAAATAGCCAACAAATGCTCATCATCTTTAATCATCAGAGAAATGCAAATCAAAACCACTCTCTAAGATATCACCTAACTCCAGCAAGATTAGCCCACAACACAAATCCTAAAACACCAGATGCTGGCATGAATGTGGAAAGAAGGGAACACTTCTACACTGCTGGTGGGATTGAAAACTAACACAGCCTTTTTGGAGAGAAGTATAGAGAATCCTCAAAGATCTTAAAGTAGACCTGCCATTTGACCCTGCAATCCCATTAGTAGGTATCTACCCAGAAGAACAAAAATCTTTTTACCACAAAGACATTTGCACTAGAATGTTTACTGCAGCTCAATTACTGCTAAGTGCCCATCAACCCCTGAATAGATCAACAAACTGTGGTATATGTATACCATGAAATATTATTCAGCCATTAAAAAAGATGGAAACTTTACATCTTTTACATTTATGTAAAATATGGAGTTGAAATACATTCTTCTTAGTAAAGTATTGCAATAATGGAAAAATAAATATCCAATGTACTCCATACTAATATGAAATCAATGTATGAATAATTGCATGCTGATAAGAACAATAAAACACTAATATGGTCCAATTCAGGGGTAGAGGGAAGTGGGATAGAGGAGAGGGGAGGATGTTTGGCAGAAGGACAGAGGGCATGAGGTGGGATCTCACCTAATGTGCACATTGTGAGGGTGTATAACATGCCCCCTGGGTGAAGAACTCTTTTACAAATGAAACTGTACCCTAGAAGTAAGAACAATGTAACCTGAAAATTGTACCCTCGTATTAATTTGAAAAAATAAAAAAAAACTCAAAAACAAACAAACAACAAAAAATATTATCAAATAAATGAGGAGAAAAAATAAAACAATATTATGTTAAGCAGTTAGAATGATGGTTCTCAGTGGAGAGGGTACTCTCCCAAGAGGCATTTTATCACAATAGCTAGAACACCCACAGACTGTCAGTAAGTGGCAGACATACTTCACTATCTATATAGTGCAGACTGTCCCACAGTGCCAAGAATTACTCCTGTCCCTCACAACTTTAAAATACTTCACAGGATGAAATCCACTGCAAATATAAAGTGACCATACTTTGGTAAAGGATAACACTGAAATGTTATTTTCATATAAAAATCTGAAGTTATGGCACAGACAGTAAATTAGGAAAGACTATAGATGAGGTGAGTTTAAATTAAGTAGATATTCTCTTCCAATTATTGTATTATATGCACATGTTCTATCTACCCAGAATATAACTGTATCATAAGATAACTGCAACTGTAATTATACTGGCCAGTAAGATTTTGGTAATGATTCAAGAATTTTCACTTGGACTCATATTATATTCATTATTACATGACATACATTAATTAACCAGCATGCAGTGGTCTTGGCATAGAAAGTATCCCAAAGACTAGAGTCCCAAATCTGATAATTCTGGAAAGTTTGCAAAACAATATCATACTTCTTCCTTATCTCCACTTGGGCCTTAGAAAGTTTTGTCTTAGAAAGTTATGCTTCCTATGGTTAAGATAATTTTTCTTGTTTCCTACATTCAAATAAGTCTGTCGTATTACTAATTTTCCTAACAGTAGTTTTTATGCTAGTACCAACCTGCGCCCATTCTCTTTCATCATCTTTACTTCTTGTGTGGAATGGGATTATAATGTTCATAATTTCCTTAATTAATTGCTCAGATATTAATTATATTTTTGATGCAATCGACTACTTCATTATGTCTAAAAATCAACATGTCAAATCATTTAAATAAAAATTACCTGCAATTTTGTTATGAATTATTTTATTTCATGTTACCATTATATTTTGGCTATATCATCCTTCAAATAAAAGTTTAATAGCCTTTTCAAAGTGTGGGTGTAGGTTATAAAATAAACTTCATCTTATGGATTAAATGGGTTAATATACATAAGTTATAAAATATTAGTTATAAAAGGGGACATTGAATTTCTTGGGGTTGCTCAATCACTGTCATAAGATAATGTGATATAATACAGAACAAATTCTAAGTTTTACATTTAATAGACAATGAAGAAAAACTCAAACACAATCTATGGTAAGGGGCCATTAAAAACAACCAGTGTCCACTATTAGGAAAACAGTGTTATGCACATGGTACATCAAAATGACAGAACATCAAGGTAGCCATCATAGGTTATACCGCGATATCTGGAAACCATTGTGTGATAGAATATTAATATAATACGATTAAGAATTTTATATACTATATGATTTTAACTTTGCAAACTTAGTGCCTATGTGGAAGGAATGTGCAAAAATTATGGAATTTGGTAGTACATAATATTAGACATGCATAGTTTTAAAATATTAGTATTGCTTTTTAAAATAGATTTTCATTTTTAATTATTATAAGTACTTAGTAGTTGTATGTATTTGTAGGGTATATGTGATGTTTTGAAATAGGCATAGAATGTGTAATAAAGTATTTGTATGCTAAAATGTTAGTAGAAAAAAAAAAAAATATATATATATATATATATTTGCAGTTTTTGGCCAGGGCTGAGTTTGAACCTATTACCTCCAACATATGGGGCCAGCACACAGCACAGTAGAAAATATTTTAAACAAACTTAAATTATAGTTTAAACAGAGGAGAGATGTGTGATTATCAGTCTGAAAAGATAGCTAAAGTTTTAGGATGATCATGGCCAGACAAGAATTGAGCCTTATTGACTGCTGGACTTTCACTGTCTACACTTATTTGACTATTGGGAAATGGTCAAATATGCAAAAATGCTATGAGGGATAGAAGGAGAGCTATGATATTCTCAGCAGGAAATTAGCCAGTGGGTGAGCTCTGCATTGGTTCCCATCTGGAACAGAGGACTTCCCAGAGTCTATAAGGTGATGATTAACCAGATTTTGGTGGACATATATTAAAGGCCAAGAAGATAATGCAATTGATAATTCAGTCAGCAAGCACAGATCCCAGGTGACCAAGAAGACAAAATAGTGTAGGTGAATGTCATTCACCATTGATTGCCCACAATGAAATCCATTATTTCTCAATATATATGTTTCCAAAACAAATAGCTCCCATGATTTGTAAACCTTGTTTTAAAAGTCGGACTGCTTGAAATAATAAAATACTTACTGTTTTTCTTTCTTTAGTAATTCATTTGAATAATCATAGCTAAGTAAGAAAAAGGTTAATCAAATAATGATATAAATTTAAGAAATGAGAAATTATTACTCCCTTTTTTAGATAAGAAAGAAAAATTAAATGAAACACTTAAAACTGCTGGATTTTGTTTGGAATAACTGTTGTAATATGTTAAGAGATATTAGGATATTTCCTCACAATACTTTTAAAAAAGAACTTCAATAATTTTCTTGAAAATGTTATACAAAGCAAATACATAATTTGACATGGGGGCAAATGTTTCATAATAAATATAAACTCACACAAATTCCATTATAGAACCAGAGAGACGCTAAACAAGATTTTAATGGGTAACTTTGGAATTTGATGACAGTAAATATATAATTTCCTGAAAGTATTTTTTTTGGGGGGTGGTGGTGTCCATTTAATCTCAAAACTAGATACCTTTATGAGAAATGTGTGAGCAAAAGAAGAAAGTTGCAGAATCTCAGATATGTCTCTTCTGTTTTCTCTGCTGTAGCTGGAGAATTAGCTATTTCTCTGAGGAGTCCCAGTTCCTTTCACTTGAAAAAGGCATTCGAAATGAAAATCTGGGTGAGGGTATATTTGTCACTGCTGGGTGTTGGTGCTTCCCGATCCCCTCCTCAGCCAGAGCTGGGAAAAAGATGCATGTCTCTGACTCATGCATATATACACATCTATTACCAGGTCTGTACCTAGCCATCCGTACTTCTGTGTTTGTGTTTGTGTGTATGTGTATTTCTTTATAAACAACATCTATGTATTGCACATGTGATACGCAAACACACATGAGATCATTTTACCTTTCTGTCATCACTTATCAGCAACTTCTTTCCCTGACCATGTGAAACCTGGAATCCTGGCGCCACCATCATCTCTCTTCCATTTTCTCTTTTTGTAACCCAAGTATGTATAGAAAGCAGTGTTAGATTGGTTAACTCAGATCCACATAAGAAACACATTTACCAACTAGAATACAACGTTTATGGACACTGCTTTTGTCTTTAGCCTGGCAGTTTTATTTATAATCTTACAATCAGATTTTAGTAGTACAGTTATGTTTACCTTTAGTTTGGGAAGTGTTCTGGTCTTCTTTACTTTTTAAAAAGTTTTATCATTAGCATTTTTCATCCTCAAATACTTGACAGAGTTCTACAAAGGAATCATATTACACTGGCCTTTACTTTTTAGAAAGATCTTTGATAACAAATTCAATTTACCTACTAGTCATTGGACTGGTCAGATATTTTGTTCCATCTTGTGTCAATTTTGGCATGTTGTATTATTCCAGGAATTTCTCTCATCAAAGCTGTCAAAATGTTTTAGCACAGAATTATTCAAATTATTTTTATTAGTGTTTTAATGTCTTTATTTCTTTAATGATTAGCATCATTTAATTTTTGATATTGATAGTTTATGTTCTCCTTTTTTCCTTCATCAATCTAGTTCAGCATTTGTCCATTTTGTAAAAATCTTTAAAGAACCATTTTTTTGCCAGTGTTAATTTCCTCTATCGTATGCCTGTTTCCTAGTTTATTTCTGTTCTTATGCTTCTTATTTCTTCTCTGGGCTAATTTTGGCAATTATGTCTTTAAAGAAATTTATCCATTTTTTATCCATAGTTTACTATGCAGTCAAATTCATCGGAGGGAAATGGTTCATGACATTCTCTTATTATATTTTTCTCTAATATTTTTATATGGTGTAATCAGGTACAATTCTCTAGAATATGGGGTCTATAAACTCAGCACAGTAGCTGATTTTTATCTTGTAACATTATTTTCTGTATTGGTGGAATCCTTTAACTTGTATATACAGAATTTATGCCTCCATCAGAGTGTGTTGAAAATTATACCATAATTGGTTGTTCTTATTCTACTTAGAGAAATGCCTCAACCAATATCTTCTTTGAATTTCTTTCTCCTACAGAAAGATTTCCTAAAAATATTACTGAAAAAGACAAAGTTCATTAACAAATAACATTTACAATAAAGGGCTTGACAACCTTAGAAAGTTGAATTTCTAAGAAAAAAGTCTGGGAAATCTAACCACTGCTTCCTTCCTGTGTCTAATTAACTGGAGCTATGGGACAAACACTGGTGTACAGTTATTTACTCAGAAAATTTACTTGGTTAGTTCGGTGATGCTGAATTTAAAAAGTTGGGTGTGGTGACTTGCATTTTTCAGAGGAATGTGGGGAAAGTACTCAGCGGTATTTCTCTGTGGTTTCTGTCAAGATCCATCGTTTTTCTTTATGCTCTAGCAAAAAGTTTTCTTTACTTGATTAAAGAAAACATCCTCTGCTCCCCTTACTCCTTGGATTCAAACAGCAGAATGTACATAAGTTTGCAAACAAAACGCTGAATGGTAAATTTTTATCAAAGTTTTGTTCTAAGAAAAAGTCTCTCTCTGAAGAAGAATGTGCATGCTTTTTCTGATTAACAAGTAAAAATGTTGCAGCCCATAATACATTCCTCATTTCCGTTAGATGTTAAGAAATCACAGACCAATCTCATTGCCCGAATGCTTGAAGGTGAATTTTGTTGGCATCTCAACTATTTTAGCCTTAACTATCCTCTTTCAACTATATTGTCATGTATGTCCAAGCCATTTATGACCTTTTCATAAAATGGCAGGACATAAATCTCTAAGGAAAAAAAATGGAAGAATTTACTAAGAATAAAATCCCTTTCTTAAATCCTTCTTTGTGTCATTAGAAACGCGCAGCAGCCCCTAGAAATGAAGTCTAAACACAGCTTTGGTGCTTTATTTCTTGGAGGGACTAATGTCATCACCAAGAGATTTTGTACTGTGAAGTGATGAAATATTTCTGAGTGAACAAAGCAAAATCTGGAGGGAGCTTTTGAGTTAATAAAAGTGTGATACAATCGATTCTGTTATTTAGAGAAGTTGAGCTGGGTCTCTCCCAATGGCAGAGCCAGGAGCTTTTCTTGTATAAAGACCCATTTAATCTCTCAGCCAGAAAAGAAAGCTGAGAAAAAACTTCAAATTAGATTTCAGATCTGTCAGATGTACTCTGCCCTCCTACTTCAACAACTCCTTCTTTAATTCTATTTCTCCTTTTGTATACACCTATGTGTACCTCTGACAAAGAATTAAGAAAATCCACAACCACCCACACAAAGATACTCACATTTTTGTGTGATAGTTATAGAATAAAAGCTTGGAATACCAAAGAAGTGTTTCTATAATTAGAAAGTATATTGTCATAGATAGTGAAAATGTTTTGTTGATGAGATTTTTTTATTTATTTCTTGGTTCAGATTCATTGAGGGTACAAAGAATTAGGTTACACTATTTGAGTTTGTTAGTTAAAGTCCCTCTTATAATTGTGGCCTTCCTCCAAGAGGTGTGCCATATGCCATAACCCCTATCCCTAGCCTTCCTCCCCTCCTCCCCTTTCCCCTTGTTCGCCTGCCCCCATCTTGAATTGATTTGAGTTTTTTTCTTGTGTGGATATGTATTAGATCATCTACTGGGTTCATATTAAAATTGAGTACATTGGATTCTTGCTTCTCCATTCTTGTGATACTTTACTAAGTAGAATGTGTTTCAACTCTATCCAGGTTAATACAAAAGACACAAAGTCTCCATCTTTTTTAATGGCTGAATAGTATTCATGGTGTACATATACCACAGCTTGTTACTAATATATTCCTGGGCTGGTGGTTATTTAGGTTGTTTCACATTTGGGCAACAGTAAATTGAACTCTGATAAACAGTCTTGTATAAATGCCCTTACGGTAAAATTATTTTTTTTCTTCTGGGTAGATGTCTAGTACTAGGCTTATAGGATCAAATGAGAGGCCTAATTTAAGTGTTTGAGGATTCTTTATACTTTGATGTGATTTTTGAAATAAATTAACTAATTTTTAATTTCAGAACATCACAGGGCTACACATATTTTGGGTATGGAGTATTCTTTTGTACATTTTGTGTCAAAGTTATATGTATATCCTTCACCCAGAATGTGTTCAGTGTACCTGTATTGGGTTTTTTGGAAGTACGTGACATTCATTCTCTTATGAAAATCAGAAGACAAAATAATATGATTACATTTACATAATTTCTTCATCATTTCATTATAGTTTCTGGTTTAACATACTAAGAACTGCCATTACTACCATTACTAAATATAATCACCCATCATTTCCATGAGAGTTGGCAATGTAAAATTTAATCTGTTTCCATAAGCTGAATTCATTGTCAACATTTAAAATGCTACAAATAATAATCAAAAGGATGTGCAAGTCTATAAAGGCATTTTCATAAGAAAGTCATCACAAAAACATTTCTGAGTTATAGAAGAATCACCAGAAAAATGTTTTTACTTTTCAATAGAACCCTTTTGAATGAGCCAAAACTCACACTAATTTTCAACTATTTTAAAAATGGATCATGATATTTAAATTAAAGTTTCAATAATACTTACATGAGAATGGTTACCTGTTCTAAAATTTACCATGTCTATTAATGGCTGCCTATGTAGATAGTAAAAAACACCCACCAGAGCAGAAATCGAATGACATATTACTTCCTTTCTTCTTTTTCTGTTTCTTTTTTATTGTGACAGAGTCTCACTAGTCACCCTCTATACAGTGCTGTGGTGTCAGAGCTCACAGCAACCTCAAACTTTTGAGCTAAAGCTATTCTCTTGCCTCACCCTCTCAGTAACTGAGACTCCTGGGACTACAGGGGCCCACCACAATGCCTAGCTATTTTTTTGTTATTGTTATCATTGTTGTTTGGCAGGCCCTGGCCAGGTTCAAACCCACCAGCCCCTGTGCATGTGGCTGGCGTCAAACCACTGAGCTAGGACACCAAGCCTGACCTATCACTTTCTAAAGTTTGTCTTTCTCTCCTTGGAAAAGTCAGCATAGCTTCGTAACTGTTGACAGCCAAGTTGTGCCTCTAAGTGTATGGGTTGTCTGAACAACTTTGTTTTCTTTCTCTATATATTTTAATTTATAATGAACGTAAAACTTGACCTAAACTATCATAATTCAAAATTAGTCACTAATAAAACATCACTGAAAAGGTTAAGACAACTACAGAAAAATTCTGAAAAATTAACAAACCATTAAATCGGTAACTTATTCTCATCTTATGGCTCACACCTGGAGCTATTAGTTCATAGCTAAAGCGTACACTGGTGGTTGTTTTTATGTCAGTCAAATACTACATAGCAAGAGTCTTAAAAACTTTTGTATAGCCATTCAAACAACAGAAATCTAGGTCATAATTTAAAGCCTCAAATTCAAAGGAATGTTGATGACATCTTTTAAGGCACAACAGCTGTATATCAACACCACCTGTCATGTATTAAACAGTAAGCGTGATGAAGTGGATCTGTGTGAAATTAATGGTCAAACTGTGACCTTGGATCTTAATACAGACTAAGAGGAGAAACTGACTCTTATTCTCAAAAGATTTTCCCAGCCTCATTCACTACACATGAAAAGATTTCATTCAGCTACGAGTAAAGCTAAGTTCTGAGAAATAATCACTCATGCATTTCTCAGAAAAATCTACAGATGTTCTGTTTCTTCTGGCTCATATCAACCAATAGCCTGTTTTGCTGAAACCTTGAATGCCAAAATGTTTGAAACTTTGCTGTGGTTTGTTTCTCAATATTTCCATTTGTCCTCAAAGAGGCTACATCTCCAATACCCTATTAACATTTTTCTGTGTTTAATTGATTTGAAGTAGTATCTTTGGAGGCTATCTTACTTGCTGCTGATCAACTACATAAAGAAAAGTCTTTTTGTCCCTCAATGTC
Organism: Loris lydekkerianus; assembly: GCA_963574355.1. NCBI lineage: Eukaryota > Metazoa > Chordata > Mammalia > Primates > Lorisidae > Loris > Loris lydekkerianus. The sequence goes on along the minus strand of CAUYPK010040221.1, from coordinate 4,724 downwards.
CTTGTTTATTTACCACCTTCACGTTCCATGGGGGAATTTTTAATCATTGTCTTGCTTTTCAGAAAAAAGGGGTGTAGGGCTATGGTCTGAGTGTTTGTGTTCCCCCTAAATTCATGTATTGAAATCCTATTCCCAAGATGATGGTATTAAACCTTGGAGCATTTGGAAGGTGATTAGATCTGAAAGCATAGTGATGTGAATCCTTACAAAATAGTCTCAAGAGAGCTTGCTTATTCCCTCCACCATGTGAGGACACAGGTATAGCGTTCCATCAAGGCACCAAGGAATGGACTCTTAGCAAACATCATGTCTGCTGGCACCTTAATCTTGGACTTTTGAGCTTCCAAAATTATGAGAAATACATTTTTGTGGTTTAAGAGATACCCAGTTTGTGGTATTGCGTTGTGGCAGCCTGAACAAACTAAGACAGGTAGAATTCAAGTATGAAAATATTTTGTAAGAGAATGATGCAACCTTAAAGTTAATGCTTAAAGAATGCTAGAAATGCCATTCATAAATTATAAACCAATTTCCTGATGAATTTAAACTTGGGATGCATTGGAAATAAAACTTATGAATATTATTTAAACTCAGGATGCCAAGAATGCCTGTTAAGTTATTTTCCTATTATTTTGTTAATTAGTGGTAGCACAGATGATTTGAAGAAAGCAATAATGGTAGTAGAATTGGTAGTCTTTTAACTTATATTTGCAAACATATCCTTCAAGCACAGTACTTTTCAATAATAAAAAGGAAAGAAATTGAAGTACATATTTGTACCACCTACCTGGAGCCAGGATTGGTCTTTTCTCAATTTTTCATTAACCATATTTTACACATGAGAAAATTGAGGCTGACAGTTCTGTTTAAGTTTGAAGAAACAGCTGTCTCCAAAGCCCTTGATTATTCCACTGCAGCACAAGGAGATGAATAATCAAATACTTTTATCACAGTTATATTTGCAGCCCTGGATTACTGGGTAAATAGGACACCCATTTTCAGGAAAGGAAAAGAAATCCATTGCTAATGAATGACTAGAGGTTGGAATGGACAGTTATGCATACAATAGTCAATGTTTCTATTATATTAACAGGAAACTAAGATATGGATAAGTTAAATAATAGGCCAAATATCACGTGGGAAAGATTCTCACTTAGTCCTTTCTAATCCCAAGGATGAGTCTCAATTTACTACATCTTGTGAAAGCTGCAACATGTTGAGTTAAAATAAGTACAATTTGTTTTAACCATCATTACCCATTGTTATTGGAGCTTAGTTATTTGCAACCTGGAAAACATGTACATTGTTTTTTGAAAAAATAGAAAAATACCTAGCACTTAACTAATGACATGGATATGGGATAGGAAAATGCCAGGGCATAGACTCAGAAAGTTTTAGTGCCCATATCTCCCTTAACGTTAAGTGTGCTGAGAAGAGTGTGGAGCCTGAGCATGTGGACAAAAGTAGTTAGGAAATTGGCCCCTAACCTTTATTTTATTATTATTTTTGTTTAATTTTTATTTTTTTGCAGTTTTTGTCCGGGGTTGGGTTTGAACCGGCCACCTCCAGCATATGGGGGTGGTGCCCTACCCCTTTGAGCCACAGATGCCGCCCCCCCAACCTTTATTTTTGCAAATACATAGTTTCAAAAAAAATTCCTTTTTCAGAAAAATTTATTAATTTATTTCTTAATGCTAAAATCAGATCAATTTTTAGATGGATATCTGTACCTCGTTTTATGTTGCCCTGCCTTCATTAGCTCTGCTGTGAAAATGACATGTGAATGAGAATGCCTTCAAAGCCCAGAAGTGTGCCTGAACTCTTGGTCTTGTTTCTTTATCACAACCTCTAAAAATTATGTAAACATTGTTCTATAGTTTCCAATTGTACTAAGTTATAAAGCCTCAATTTTGTTAAAATTATCTTTCAGTTCATTTGATTTCCAGTAGTTTAATGAATACCATGGCTAGCAGTTTGAGATTTGTAGATGAAAAAACAGTATTCTTCCAGCTGTCCTCCAGGAGACATATGGATAAAAGATGATTCCCACATGCCAGAAGAGATAAGATGGGAAGATGTAAAGGTAGGGCAGAAAGCACAGAAAATCAGAAACTATCAATGTTTTCCAGAGGACTAAATAACAACAGATTGATGACCAAAGAATTCTGACTAATAGTTTGGCTAACAGTCAGCATCTTGGATGCCATTACTTTTAGTAAACTTATATAAACTGATAGACTAAATTTACTTGCATAAATTTACCTATAATTCCCATGATTGTCCCTTTCTTGGATAATAGGGAAAGAAGGAAAACTGTTTCACTGGTTTGTGTTATGATGAATGTTTAAGAATAACTCAGATGAATAGTTGACATTACTTTATGAATGAAAAGTATCAGCATATCTGTATCACAACACGTGTGTTTTGTGGGCAATGCATATCACTTGAAAATTGCTTTGCATATTTATAGATGCTGATTTTTTAATTTATAAAAAACCAAACATCTTATTTCTTCTGGTTTCTGTTATAAAATAACAATGCCATTCTGCTCCTCCATTAGCAAGTGAAAATAGTTTTTCAACAAGCAAACTGGTATCCTTAAGATCTTACTAAAGCAATTACCTGGGAGTGTAGAGGTATATAAACTTAAATTACTAGAATAAATTAGGAAAAACTCACCCCAAATTAGAATTGTAAAATATAACCATTCCCTTAATGAAGGGTCCTATGTGAATAAAGGAAACACAGGTTTTGATAAAGTGAAGAATGGGTCCTAATTAAATATATAAACTATTGTTCAATTTCACTCACAAAAAGATTAAATGACCCTGAAATGTTATTTCTCTTTTTTTTAAATATTCTTTTCTGTGTGTGTACAACTTACATTTTTTCCCTCTTCTTTCCTTTTTTTAAAAATTAAATAATAAATATAGATCATGTATACATTAATGCATTTGTGGGGTAAAATATGCTGATTTCATATAGAATTAAGAGCATTTATATATACCTCATCTCATACTCAGTTATTGTGTTAAGACATTTATAGTCTATACTTAATGGATCTGACATAAACCCTTGCATTATGCACCATAGGTGTGATCCCACCATTCACCCTCCCTACCCTCCCAGTCCCCCCACCTCCCTTCTTCATCCTGGGCCATACTTGTGATCTATTCTTCATATGAAAGTGTGAGTGATTGTAAATTGGTTTCATAATAGTACTGAGTACATTGGATATTTTTTCTCCCATTCTTGAGATACTTTACTAAGTAGGATATGGTCCAGCTCCATTCATGTAAACATAAAAAAAGTAAAGTCTCAATCTTTTTTTAAGGCTACACAATATTCCATGGTATACATATACAATTTATTAATCCATTCATGGGTTGATGGGCACTTGGGCTTCTTCCATGACTTGGCTGTTATGAATTGAGCTGCAATGAACAATCTAGTGCAAATATCTTTGCTATAAAGTGATTTTTGGTCTTTTGGATATACACCTAGTAGAGAAATTACAGGATCAAATGGTAGGTGTATTTTTAGATTCCCCCAATATTCTCCAAACTTCTTTCCAAAGGGGATGTATTAGCTTGCACTCCCACCAGCAGTGCAGAAGCATTCCCTTTTCTCTACATCCATGCCAACATCTGTAGTTTGGGGATTTTGTTATGTGAGCCCCTCTTATGGGAGTTAGATGATATCTCAAAGTGGTTTTGATTTGCATTTCTCAGATGATTATAGATGATGAGCATTTTTTCATGTGTCTGTAGGCTATGCACCTATCTTCTTTAGAGAAGCTTCTGTTCAAGTCCCTTGCCCACAATGAAATGAGGTTAACTTGTTCTTTTTTTATTAATACATTTGAGTTCTCTGTGGATTCTGGTTATCAAGCCTTTGTCAGAAGTATAACCTACTAATATTCTCTCCCATTCTAAGGACTGACTGCTTGCTTTACTTACTTACTTCTTGGCTGTGCAGAAGCTTTTTAGTTTGATCAGATCCCAGTAATGCAGTTTTGGTGTTGCTTCAATTGCCTTGGGGGGCGTGGGGGGGGGTGGAGGGAGGTCCTCCTCATAAAGAATTCTCCCAGGCCAATTTCTTAAAGTGTTTCTCCTGCACTCTCTCCAAGAATCTTTATAGTTTCATGTCTTAAGTTTAAATCATTTATTCAATGAACGTTAATTTTTGTTAATGGTGAAAGGTGTGGGTCCAGTTTCAGTCTTCTACAAGTCGCCAGCCAATTCTCCCAGCACCATTTGTTAAATAGGGAATCTTTCCCCCAATTTATATTTTTGATGGACTTATCAAAGATCAAATGATAAGTGTCTGGGTTCATCTCTTAGTTCTCAATTCTGTTCCATACATCTACCTCTCTATTTTTGTGTCAATCCCATGCTGTTTTGATCACTATCGATTTATAGTATTATTTGAAGTCTGATAGAGTGACTCCTCCTGATTTGTTTCTATTTTTGAGTAATTTGCAGCTATTCGAGGTTTTTTTCTGGTTCCATAAAAAATGAGGTACTATTTTTTCCAGATATTTAAAGTATGACTGTGGTGCTTTGATAAGGATTGCATTACATTTGTAAATTGCTTTGGGTAATATGGACATTGTAACAATGTTGAGTCTTCCCGCCATGAGCATGGTGTGTTTCTCCATTTGTTAACAACTTCAGCTACTTTTTTTCTCAGAGTTTCATAGTTCTCTTTATAGAGATCTTTCA
>CAUYPK010040217.1:0-15638 GCA_963574355.1 Loris lydekkerianus | reverse complement strand
ATACTTTACTAAGAAGAATATATTCCAGCTCCATCCATGTAAACATGAAAGAGGTAAAGTCTCCATCTTTCTTTAAGGCTGCATAATATTCCATGGTGTACATATACCACAATTTATTAACCCATTTGTGGGTCGATGGGCACTTGGGCTTTTCTCATGACTTAGCAATTATGAATTGGGTTGCAATAAACATTCTGGTACAAATATCTTTGTTATAATGTGATTTTTTGCACTTTTTATACATGCACTGTTGTTATTGAGCTGAAGATTGCTGTCATGTTCCTTATGTATTTCTGGTGTAACTCATGAGTGAAGCCATTTGGGTTTGCTGGTAAATCCAACTGACATTTTCTGTATTTCCCTTTTTCTTTCTTTTCTTTTGTTTTTAGCCTCTCCTTCCTCCTGTCCTTCCTTATTCCCTCCTTCCCTCTCTTCCTTCCTTTTTTCTTCTCTTTCTTCTTCCCTTTCTTTTTTTTTCTTTTCTTTCTCTCTCTCTCTCTCTCTCTTTCTTTCTTTCTTTCTTTCTTTCTTTCTTTCTTTCTTTTTCTCTCTTTCTCTCTCTCCCCCTCTCTCTTTCTTTTTCTCTCTCTCTTTCTTTTTCTCTCTCTCTTTCTCTCTCTCCCTCTCTCTCTTTCTCTCTCTTTCTCTCTCTTTCTCTCTTTTTTTCTTTCTCTCTCTCCTTCTTCTCTGTCTTTCTCTCTCCCCCACAACCCCCTTCTGACCCTCTCCATCTCTCTCTTTCTTTCATCCCCATGTGCCAAATGCTTTGGCTCCCTAACCATAAAAGTTCATTGATGATTGCATTTCAGCTTTTCATTTATTTCTTTTGGGGTTGGACCAAAGCAACCAGGAAAAAAAAAAAGAAAAAAGTCTCTGAATCACCTGGTGGATTCGCACAGATTGTGGCCAGAGAACTTCTCATTCTTTGCTAGATCTTTGATGTACCTTAAAAAAGTAAAAAGCAAAGACCCTGTTTTGTTCTTTTCTTTGGGTTTTGCAGGGAGGGTGGGTGTCAGTAGCCCGAGAGGAGGTTTAAGCATCCTTCTCTTCACGGCAGCCAAAAACATGAGCTGCACTGGGACGTTGACAACGTCTGAGTCATGGGAAGAGACTCCATGATCAGAATGTAGGGTTTTGTTTAAGGCAAAGCCTGTTTTTGAGCCAGGACCCTCACCCTGTTTGGATGTGTCCTTTCTGCATGGTTGAGTCTGTAGGAAATAGGGCCTTACATATAAATAGACACCCCTTTGTGGGCTGAGGAAAGGGGCAAGAGAAAATGTGTAGATTTCCAGTTGATGGAAAGGAACGTACTTTTGATAAAATAGACTTGTTCTGGGCTATTTCTTAAAGGAGAACCGAGTAGAGATTTAAACAGGCAGAGGGGGCCTTGTTGGTGACCCACCACATGATAAGTGGATACAAGAGGCAGGTGGAACATTGCCTGTTATTGGAGCCACATTTATTTATTTATTTATTTGTTTATTTTTAAATTTATTGTTGGGGATTCATCCAGAGTACAAGAAACCAGGTTACATTGATTGCATTTGTTAGGTAAAGACCCTCTTACAATCGTGTCTTGCCCCCCAAAGGTGTGGCACACACCAAGATCCCACTCACTCGCCAGAGCTGCATTTATTAAATTGAGGTAGAGAGTTGAGCCTCCAAGAAAAAGGAACTTTTTTTAAAAATGTTGTTTATGCATTACTGGATCCAAGAAGACCATTTACTTGGGAGTTGTAAACGCACCAGACTCTGTGCAGAAGCTGCAGTGATCAGTGTCTCTGCTCAGAGGAGGATTAATTGATTTCTAATGGAACCTGGATGGGGCCTTGAGCTCGTCTCTACAAGGGGCACCGTCTTCGAGTGCAGGAGACAGTCTTACATGTATCAGCAAATTAAATCGAACATGTCTTTCTTCCAGCTCACTCAATTTTGTGTTTTTTTGTTGTTTTTTTAAAATTTTATGTTTGTCGCTGATGGGTGGTGCATGTGGCTCAAAGGAGTAGGGCGCTGGCCCCATATGCTGGAGGTGGTAGGTTCAAACCCAGCCCTGGCAAACTGCAAAACAAAACAAAAAAAAGATACACACACACACACCCACACACACCCATTCATATATATACAGTGTTTGTTTTTAAGAAACAAGGATCATTGCTTAATGGAGCCCTACAACCTGGCCCTTTTGTGGATTACAATTTGTGCTGTTGTATTTTAAAACATGCTCCAGAATTTTCAGACACATAGTCAATTCTCATTCTCTCTCTCTTCATAGCAAGTCATTTATTTTATGGAACTAAAGGAAAGCAAAACTTTCTAATAGATAAAACTTGGAAAAAGAATTCAGCTTACTTATTCTCCTATCTTAAGTTATGCAGCTTGTTGAAATGGGATGAGGATATGTCCACTTCATACACCCTCACTGTGGACAACAGTCCCTCTATCCAGGCACCCAAACATGCTGTTGGTAATAAGCTGTTGTAACAGGTGCACACCGGTATGTCATTAGTCCCATCCTCAGAACTGGGAGAGGTCAGATTGCCACAAAATACACCATAGAAGGAAAAGGGAAGGACGACAAAATATATTAGGTTTCCTCAGGAAAAGTGAACCATTGGAATGTGTGTCCTGTTACCCCAAGTAGGGTCAGTCAGCCCTTTGCAGAATGGTCATGCTGGACACGTGTGACCACAAAGGCTATCACAGTGGACAGCTGTCAGATGGTGCTGCTTTGCTGTATGCAGGTTTGAATATGGGGTCTCGATGTGCAAATACTCCACTAGCACCACCCTGGTCCTACATCCTATAACCATAACCAGCCCCCAAGAGCAGGGACTGTAGGTACCACATTTTTGCTTGGCCACAGAGTTTGGTGTTAGTAAGAAACGCACCAGTGTCCACGCCTTTCTGCCACACTGGAACACTTGTAGTTTAAAAAGTCCTGGATGTATAAAGTGGGTAAAATAACATTAAGACATCTCTCTCTCTCTCCCTCTTCCCTTTTTTTTCTTCTAGGATGCTAGAAGCAATGCTATTGGCTGACTAAGCCAGGTAGCGATGAGGGAAGGTTGAAACAGTGGACACTTATGTTGCATTCAAAGTCCTATTTTTAAGCACATCTTTCTCTTCTGTAGACATGACCTCTACATGGTCCTCCCAGGCCTCTGCTCAGGATCTTCATAGAGTAGCTGGAGGTCAGGGCAGAACGTTGGGAAATGGTAGTGGGTGTTGTTTCTGGGCTGGTATTAGGTGGGGCATTTGGAAGGTAATTAGGTCATCAGGAGGAACTCACTCCCTTTATAAGGAGAGAAAGAGATACCAGAGTGCTGGCTCTTTCTCTTTCTCCACCAGGTGGGTACCCAGCAAGAAGGTGGCTGTATGCACACCGGGAAGAGAGTCCTCACTGGGAACTAATTCTGCTATGCCAGGATCTCAGACTTCAGTCCCCAGAACTGTGAGAAGTAAACCTGTTGTGTTGAAGTCACTCTGTGTGTGGTGATTTGTTGTAGCAGCTTGAATCAAGACAGGCTAGACCTGTTACAACAGCTTGGACCTGTTATGACAGCTCTCAAATGATCTGCTTTGTCCAGGGATCTCATGTTGGGTGCACAGTTACACAACTCACCTGTGAATGTAAAGGGGAAAAGATGTGGTCACACCCCTGTGCAAGCTTATTCCCTCAATTGAGCTAATTGGTGCACAAACTCCTCAGACCATATCAGTATGTGGCTTGACAATTAAGTTCATGAACTTGCCACTGTGTGCTTATGTTGGCAACACTGTACAAACAGCTCAATAAGGTCTCATAACCTTGGTATATCAGTGTCTCACAGCTGCGTTCATGTTAATGTGTGGCATTGCCTCGCTGAGGGGGGTTCATTATTGTTCCGTGGCTTTGTGTGCTGTTGTGAGAGAACATGGGAGTTTGAATTAGAACAAATGAGACAACAACAACAAACAACAAATATTAAGTTGCTCGTTAAACTCGGGCAAAAGTGGAAGTGAAATCAGAGACACGTTAGGTCATGTTCATGGGGATAATACCATGTTTATGGGGGAAAACAGCAGTGTACAAATGGGTTAAATGTTTTTTTTCTGAGGGGATAGAAAACGTCACTGATGAAGAGAGATCAGGGCGGCCAGTAACAAGAACTGATGAAAGCATTCAGCAAAAATTTGTTTAATTGTGTATCAAAATCACAACTGACTATGAGAAGCACAGCAGACCAAGTAAACACTGATTGATAGATAAATAGGAAAATATTAACCGAAAATCTTGGCCAACAACTCATGGCTCTTGCGTCATGACAATGCACCAGCTTACACGGCACTGTCTATGAGGGAGTTCTTAGCCAGAAAACAAACAATTGTATTGGAACACCCTCCCTACTCACCTGATCTGGCCCTCAGTGACTTTTTTCTTTATCCAAAGATAAAGAAAATACTGACAGGAAGACATTTAGTATATCAAGGGTAATATAATGACAGCTCTGGTGGGCATTCCAGGAAAAGAGTTCCAAACTTGCTTTGAAGGGTGAACTGCATGCCGGCCTTGGTGAATAGTTTCCCAAAGGGAATACTTAGAAGACGCCCACAGTGATATTCAGCATCGAGGCAACACTTTTCCTAGGATGAGTTTGAGAATTATCAGACCTCGTACGCTATGGCAGATTGAATGTCATGTGACAAAACATTAATAAGTAAATTAAGTTATTTGATCCATATGACACATCTGATTGAAATCAAGGCTTCCACTGACAAATTTTATTAACCAGCCTTTGGTTTTAAGGTGACTGATTAAATTGGGGCACATCTCTTGTATAATATAATAGTGGCTATTTCACATTTTTCTCCTTATTCCACAGATGTTTTTGAAGGAGTTGTCAACTTCTTTTGAGCAAACAGACAGACCACATTACTAAATGTTTGACTGACATTTTATCTTATTAGGAAATTTTCTTTCTTTCTTTCTTTCTTTCTTTCTTTCTTTCTTTCTTTCTTTCTTTCTCTTTCTCTCTCCCCCTCCCTCTCTCCTTCCTTCTTCCTTCCTTCCTTTCTCCCTCCCTCCCTTCCTTCCTTCCTTCCTTCCTTCCTTCCTTCCTTCCTTCCTCTCTCCCTTCCCTTCCCTTCCATTCCCTTCCCTTTTCCTTCCTTCCTTCCTTCCTTCCTTCCTTCCTTCCTTCCTTCCTTCCTTCCTTCCTTCCTTCCTTCCTCTCTCCCTTCCCTTCCATTCCCTTCCCTTTTCCTTCCTTCCTTCCTTCCTTTCTTTTCAGTCAAGGTAGGAGCTAAGATTAGCTAAGACTTTCCATTCTGCTAGACTGTTTTTTGTTTTTATTCTTTTTTTGAGTTTCTGGAACAACATTGGTGTAAGCCACCAACGTTGTCTTCTTAACACTACCTGGGGGTGTCTGCAGCTTCTACTGGGTAGAGACACAGAAGTTGCCCATTTGCCAAATACATACCACTTGCCTCTCAAGTTGATGTTTAGTTGAAGAACCATCTTGCCTCATCAGCTCAAAGTCCTCCCATAAACAGAATTCCAAAGTCCTGGAGACATGCCGTCACAGTCCTCAGGGAAGGGAAAAATGCAACTCTTATGAGGTAAGAAAAATAAAATTCTGACCTCTCTTTTCTCCAGGACTTTTTGGACTAAGGCAGTAAGCCAGACAGCTGAGAGGATTTAAGTGTCCAAACTAATAGTCTTCCTGCCTTTTTCTTTCTTTCTGTCTTTCCAGCTATTAAGGATTTAGACTTCTTCTTAACCACTTTAGCAGAACAATGAGGACAAAGGCTGGATGTTTACCAAGCCCGCAATTACGAGCCAAGTGGCCACTACCCATCATGGTAATTTGAGGCAACGGGTAACAACCATTCCCCCAACCAAATAAATTGCTGTAATCTGACCCAATTATTCATTACGAGGTCAAAATAAGTGAAATCACATCTCGGCCATCCATCAGCATGCAAGCGATCGTATAACCCTCTCCATTAAGTGGGACTCACAGTCGCTGAGAATGCAACATCCGTGGTAATCTCCGTGGAGAAACATTTTCTTTCTAAATTGTGGGAAAGTAATTTTGATCATCACAGGGCGGTCGTGAGGAGGGCTCTTTACAGTCAGGTAATTATCATCCCTAAAAGCTGGGATCACATCCTCCTTTGCAGGTCTGTGAACGGAATATCAATTCTCTCTCTCTCCCTTCCTTCCTTCCTTCCTTCCTTCCTTCCTTCCTTCCTTCCTTCCTTCCTTCCTTCCTTCCTTCTTTCCTTCCTTTTTCTTTCTTCCCTCCTTCCTTCCCTCCCTCCCTTCCTCTTTTTTATTTTCCCCTCTTGCTGATGGTCCATCCTGACATAAATTCCTAAGGGGAATAGGACAGTTTTGGGAACCGGTTGTGAACCAAGTTGCAGCAAAGTTTTCCCACTTGGGGAAAGAATGGACTTTCTTTAGAGAAAGTGTGGATTTGGGGGAAGCAGATGGATTCCTGAAAGAATTGTCAGTGCCACCACGGGACACTGTTTCTGGGGCACAGGTGTCTCTGTTAGGGCTCGCATAGTTTACTTAGAGACTGTGTGGTTCTGCCAAAGCCACGGGACTTACCAGCTTTCTATAGAGTCTCTCCGTCACATCTAGAAGGTGCAGACAGCTATTCTTGTCATGGAGGGAAGCATCAGAGCAGCCCAGGCACAGGTCTCTGCCTCCCCTGCAGTTACTGAACACAGCCATTTACTTGGGATAGAAAATGAACATCGATTTTGGGAAAAGTTCCAACCTGAGGTCATGTGTGTATTGTAAGCTAATATGTTTGCATCCCTCGTTATGATGTCCTTAACTCATTTCTAAGTAAAGATGTGCACAGAATTTTCTTTGTGGGGAAAAAAATCATCAAATACCACTGAGTTGCATGTTACCAAGGTCGGACAGTGACCTTCCTAAACTCATCCTAGAAAACGGGCTACCTGCCTCACTGCTGACTATCATTGTGGTCACCTGCGAGGTGCTCCCCTGGGGGAGCTGCACGCTGACACTAGCGCCTAGTCCACCCTTCAAAGCAAACTTGGAACTTGTTTTCTGAAATGGCCACCAGTGCTGTCATCGTATGAGGTCGGACAATTAAGTTTGCAAACTGATCCTAGAAAAAGTGCGACCTACCTCACTGCCATCTGCCACTAAGGTCACCTTGGAAGTACTCCCCTTGGCTGTCCAGTAACCATTGTAATATTTAGCAATGAGGTCTCTAGCACTCAGGATGAGCCATGAGATAGGTAGCACTGTTTCTAGGATGAGTTCGCCAACTTTATTGTCAAGCCTTATATATATATATATTTATTTTTGTCAGCCTCATTGTCTTCTGTGATCCCATACATTCAGCCTCACACAGATGGTATGTATATATTAAATAGCTTCCCCTCCTTTTTAAAAATCAGGATGGAATTCACATAACAAAATTCATTCATTTATTTTTTAATGTATTTTTGAGATAGTCTCACTCTGTTCACTGGGTAGAGTGTTGTGGCGTCATAGCTCATAGCAACCTCCAACTCCTGGGTTCAAGTGATCCTCCTGCCTCACTCTCCCAAGTAGCTGGGATTACAGGCACCTGCCACAATGTCTGGCTAATATTTCTATTTATAGTGGAGGCAGGGGTCTCAGCCCCGCTGGGGGTGGTGTTGAATGCCTGAGCTCAAGGGATCAACCTGCCTCAGCCTCCCAGAGTGCTAGGAATACAGGTGCGAGCCACAGTGCCTGGAATAGTTGTGGCATTTTTGACAGCTGAACCCTGAGGACTAGAGGCCAGCTGGTGGGAACTGCATGGACTGGTACACGGGAGAAAGACTCAGGCCATCTTCGTAGGCTGGGCCTGGCCAGGCACAAGGGAGCAGACGTACCTAGACGGGGGACATGAACCCTTTCTGAGCAGCCCCGGGCTGAGCTGGACACTGAGATGTCCCAACAGACCCTGCTTTGGGTCAGCCTTCCTGCAGAAGGGAGGAGCCTGGGGTCTGGACCTCTGTGTTCGTCCTGTGCTAATATTTAGGGACAGCTTCCCTGTGTTATACAGGAGTTGCAGGGGCAGAAAGGAGGGGGCAATTTAGCCAATGACCTTCCCGAGCTGAGATGCATCCAGATGACTATGTGTGAGTGTTTCGTCAAGAGGATGGAGTGGAACTGAGCAAAGATGTGCCCAGACCAGAGGATGGGTCCAGACAGTGAACAAAGGCATCCCATGAAGGGTGCACATGGGGCCTCTCTTCAGAACTGACCACAGAGGAGACCAGATCCTGCTACACCCAGGCCAGAGTTGGGGTCCAGCTCACTATATGGTCTGTCCTCTGTCTCCACATGTGGCCAGTACCATTGGCTTCAGTCCTCAGGCACCTTAAGTCTAGAGAGCCTTGAGCGCTGTCTGCAAACTTTCTCCTGTCTGCTGGCCGAGCTCTCTCCCTAGAATATTTACATCTGTCTTGGTGCTGACCTTAGTGGGTGTCCCTCCCAGAAAGCCACCTGTAAGCCAGCCTGCAGCACCCCTGCTGGGCAGAATTTCATCTGTTACCTTTTTATGCCCATTTTTAAATTGAAGTATAATTCACAAGACACACAATTAACCATCTTGAAGGTTACAATTCAGCGGCATAGTTGACTCACACACAGGGTTACAGAAATACCTCCCTGTCTAGTTCCAGAATATTCTCATTGCCCCGAAAGGAGTCATTCTTCATCTTCTCCTCAGCCCTTCACCAATTACAAATCCATGTCCTGCCTCCATGTGCATGCTCTGCACAAGTCAGTTAAGTAGACTCACACACTGAGTGCCTCTCTGCATTCTGCAAACATCACGTCTCCAGGTCCATCCACATGGTAACAGGTGTCAGACGCTTATCCCTTTTCATGGCTGAGTAATATTCCACAGTGTGCACAGATTATCCACACTTCACCCATCTTTTACGGGTTGAGGGTCTGTACCCTCCTGTACCTTTCCCTGTAAAACCATCTTAGTAACCCCAAATCTCTCCAGTCTGGCCTTGGTGGTGCAGAAACATTTGGACATTCTTGAGAATATTTATACCCACACAGCTGTTTACCCCTGACCTTTTGAATTGCCAACTGGCCCTTAAGATGCAAGGGAAATAGTGCATCTGAGATCAGCATTCAAAATATTTTTCTAATTTATTTCTCCTTAGGTGCTCAAGTGGACACAGGAGTCCTCGTGACTTGAATACTTTTTTTTTTTCTTTCACAATAGAGTCAGCAGTGTACAACTTCCTGAAGCATCTTACCAGCCTGGCCTAGCTAATCCCCTGTGATGCTCGGGTGTGCTGAACAATGCTTACTGTGGGCACTGTGTCCCCAGATGGCACACGAGCCCCTTTGCCCCATGCCCTGATGGCTTGTAAAGCACAGACCTGCAATGTCTATGGCTCAGGTGACTACAGACTGTGTTTCACAGTGATGGCACTTCTTGGCAAAGGAGTCCAGTGCAGTGATTTCACAGAACGAGTTTCTTCTTCTGACCTCCTTAATTAACAAGATTAAGGGATTGCCGTCTGTGTGTCTGCAGCCCGGAGACCCCTCTTGCATGTTAAAATCCACCTCCTTGGGAAACCAGAGCATTTTTTTTGTGCATCTGGGGTTGGGAGGGAGGCCCCCGCCGGCCCAGCTCTTTACCAGGTGCATGGCAAAGAAGAGAGGGGAAAAAAATTTAACAAATTACAGCTGAAACAAATCACCGTTGCCCCTGTTTTCAAATTATTATATTTCTGGGGAATTTCAGCCCGTTACATGAAAAAGGAGACAGCAGATCCACAGAGCTTTGATCCTCAGGTTATGCTAATAACAGGCGCTCATGCAAAATGCATAAGGTGTACCTTACCGCGGAAGAGGATGGCTCGTAATTACTTCGTATGCACGGACTGTGCCTTGTTCTGAACGGATGCATAAAGACCTCTTTACATCGAAGCCTAATTACTTATAGACAGTTGAGCACAAAATTACTTTCATCTGCTCGAACATGTGGAGGGAAGGAGATTAGAGTTGTACCTTTGGAAACAGCTGGCTGGCGTGCTGGAAAAGAAGGCCCGTGTTGTGCGAGGGTGGATTGCAAAGTGCATTTCCTGATAATTAGATCTATTAGGGAGAGAGGTAAGGGCCGGCCCGTGTTGGAAGTGAAACAATTTTTACAAGGATTGAGTAACAAAGAGGTGCTGGGCAGCTCTGGGCAGCTGGATTTGGGCCAGCAAGGACACAGGGCTCATAAGCTTGAGCTCTGATCAGAGGGGACTCTCTGACAGTTGGGGACCCTCTGGATGGTTGGGCTGGGCGCCTAGACCACCGCGAGGGAGTCTTCACTAATCCCTATTGTTTGCTCATTCTGGGCGTAAACAACTCTGCCGTCCTAATTATGGGTTTGCATTTGTCTAGGGCACCCCTTTCAAGTGGCACAGATGGTGTCTGCACAGGAGGCGCTGGGTGCAGAGAGATGGTTACCTGGAGGATTATAGTCTGCATACGTGCAAGTGGGAAGAGACAGAATTCGTTTCTGGGAGGCCTCAGCCACACCTGGGCAGCTGTACCAAGCAGGGAAGGGTCACGGGGTACCAGCCACCTCCCTTGCGGTTCGTATTGGGTGTTTTATTTAACTCCATCTGCAGGACTGGTGGGTGGGGAGTGTCCCTTCCTCCCCTGTTCTCCAGAGGGGAACACTGGTTTGTCTGGGGTGTGTGTAGGGGATAGACATGTTATAATCCTTCCCACTGAATTCTGTAGTTGAGATTAACCAACTTGCACTGGTAAGAGTGTTTTGTTTTCTTTTTCTTCATCACCTTCTATTTATCTATTGATTCTTTTAATCAACAAAGAGAAATTATACGTATTTAGGGCATGCCACGTGGGGTCTGGAAATAGGACTCCTTCCTGGGAGCAGCTAAGTGGAGCTGACTGAGGCCCTACCTCACAGCCATATCATTTACTTGTGGTGAGAACATATTGGATACATTTTTATCAGCTGTAGGCCCCATGTTGCATGTCAGCTCTCTTGAACTAATTCAAGTCTAACTGATACTTTTTGTGTTGTGACCAACATTTCCCCCATCCCCACCTGCATGGAAGGATCTTCGAACAGGTTTTTGTACCAGTTGTGGACGCTGGTTGAGGGAACACCACTGCCCGCTGGACCCAAGACCCTTCGTGACATCAAGCTCTCTGGTCCTGCCGCCTGCACGTTGGTGGGAGCCTCGTCAGCGAACTTCACATCTATCCTTTGCTCTGAACTTCCAAGATCTGCCTGATAAATCCCAGGATGCTTCTCTTTGGCTCCAGGGCTGAGACCCACAATCACTCTGCACCCCCATGCTGGGCCCTTATTCTTTCTACCTTCCCCGTCCCCATCATAACCCTACCATCCTCTCTGGGGCTTCGCTGCCATGAGCCACCTCGACATCATCCCCACCTGTAGGACTCTGCCCCACCCGTGACAGCTTCTGGGATGCTTTGGTAGCAGAACTTCCCTCCGTGTTGGGAAGTCTGAATTTGTGAACATACCCCCGTTGACCCTGCCAGGGTCAAGGCCAGGTAAGTTCACATTTGTTTTTCAGAGTCATCAACGCCCCTCTCTGAGGACATCCTCATTGACAAATCCCTCCCCATACAGCCCGACCACCTGAACTTCTAAGGAGCTGCCTCTGAGGTCAACACACACGGGGGTCTCATGCATGACCCCCCGCTTGTAGCAGAAGAACTGCTAAAAGCAGGCTCTGTCAGTGTTTGCAAGCAAATCTCGTGGAGTATTAAATAGGAAAGAAGATTGAGGTGCACCATGGACTTACAAAAGCCTCTCCAGCCACGGGGAAACCAGGGCAGTGGCAGTGATGGGGGTCATCTAGGTACCAAAGCACCACTAAGACTTGTCCATGAAATGGGACCCCATTGTGGGCTCACATCCTACGTCCCTCTGCTACCTTCCTGTGTGATGCTCAGGGAGATTCTCCAATTTGAGAGAAAGGGATGAAGTTCAAGGCTGTACGGGCATTGGGAGGGGTGGCCACCTATTCACACATTACACATTCGGAATCACTACCAGGGGCTCCATTGATTGGTAATAATTTAATCCTTGTAGCAGGCATGAGTCAAGAGACAGTCAATATATTTTGCAAAACAAAGAGTCTATTGGGTGCACAGTTGAAATAAAGAAGAAAGAACCAGACCCCATGGGTTTAATTTAGTGCCTGCCCCTCCCCAGCCCTGCTGAGTCAGTCACCATAAAACTGTTTCTCTGTTGGTCCTGTCTCTACGCCCAGAGCCTGGATCCAGAGCTCAATGGCAGGGTGATGTGTTTTAAACCCAGGACACAAATGGGAAGTGCAGAGTCACGTGCAGGGGTGCCCGAGACTCGCCCAGAGGAGACACCTGAGGTCTTGGGGCTTGCAGGAGAGTGGGGTGCATTGAACAACACACCCTTGGAGCCATTCCAATAGGTGTGAGTAAAAAGTCAAAGAAAGGAAACCGTGTTCTGCAGAAACAGGGGGAGAAGGTAGGAGGGAGGGACGTTTGTCCATCAGAAGCACAGTGTGGCCTCACCCCTGGCAGATGCTTAGACATCATGATGGTTAATTTCCTATGTCCTGTGATCAGGCCTTTTCCTCTTCCTATAAATCCTTTAGGACCACTCCTGAGACAGCCCAGTAATCCTTCAGTCCAGGAGAGGATTGATCCAATCACTCCCTAAAGACACTTCCTGTCCACATAGCCACAGGGGAGATGAGTTTCCACCTGTGCTTTGGAGGGAACAGAAGTTTAAACCATCACATGGGGCGTGGATGCCCTCCAGGGATGCTGATGTCTCTGGGAAGACACCTTGTCTCAGCTTAACCATCCAGGCGGGGATGGAAGGGCCACACGCTCTGAATGGACGAATTCAGGATTCCCACCCTGTTTGGGGGTTCATCAGCTGATGGCAGAAACATTTATTCCACAAATATAACTAGAGTTTCTTGTATCACCAGCACCTCCACGTGCAGCGACATCAGGTAAGTTCTGTATCAAGTGTGGATGGATCTGAGGGAAAAGACACTGAGCGGAGGCAAATGGGTAAGTCTGCAGGAAAGGCCGAGGGTCGGCTGGTCCCCACCCCTAAGTGCAGTGATTGTATCAGCCCACCGCCACGGGTGCCTCCTTCATGTTCAGCAGTGGTCATTTCCTTTCCTGGTGGCCCAATGCTGGGAGCCCCCATTTCGGCCTCCTCACTTGTTACCTCTTTCTACTGTTTCTCCATCCCCCTGGGGCCAGGAAGTTTCGCTGGGCTACAGAATAACTTTGGTGAAGTCTTCTTGACTGAGAATTTTTAAAACCACTGAATACGGTCTTCCCTGCCCCTTTTTCTTGGGACCATGAGCTTGTGAACACCCTCATATCTTCCAACGCGGTCTTACATGCGAGTAGCTTTGTTAAATTTTGTGGGTTTTTTTTTTTTTTAAATAGCCAGAGTATAAGCACCTCTCTGTCACTCTTAGCTAAGAGTCTACACAAGGGTTGGGGTGTCCATGCCATTAAGTGTAATGAGTAGAGGTAACAACGTTTCACACACCTGTGCCCACGTCTGTTCTTCCCAAAATGCATCCTGAGTCCAGCTGTGCACCAGGGGGGCAGCTGGGTCCCCAGAACAGCTTGATCCAGTGCAAGGCCTCACGGTGACAGGCTGAGCCTGGTCGCTTTGGGGCAGAAGATTGGTTTCACACAGAGGTGGAGGCGAATTTTCCCTCTAGCCAATAGGTACAGCCCCACAGCAGGTGCTGAGGAAGGCTGGAGGCTGTGAGCTATTAGCATCCAGGTGAGAGCTGCCAAGGGCGCTCGAGCCTCCGAGGGAGGACACACTTTCCAGGAATGGCTTTGGGAAAGGGGAATTCATTCTAAGAATATATTTTACGGAACCCAATACAATACAAGTACTAGCATTTTGATGTGGGACGTGTGAAGGTAATTCTCGAGATAGTTTTTATCCTTCTTTCTTTTCTTATACTAAATTGTATTTTCCACTCACCGCAAGTGTTGGTTCAGACTGTCCCCAGCAGAGACATAGGAGAGGCTGTAGAATGTTGGGGCCACAGCCACGGCCAGGCGGGGTGGATGGTCCCCTCCCAAGTAAAGCTCAGCTAAAGCAATACGAATGGTTCCAGGAATCCCCCTCCCATCCCCGATGGGGTCTCTGCTTCCTCAAGCAAATCGGGCAGGGATAGGAAGAAGTAGGTTTAGGAAAGTCCAAACATCACTAAGATGTGTCTCATTTCCCTAGAAGAATTCTGCACGCCCTTCATTCCTTGCCCTGAGAAAACAAAAATCTTGATTTATTGTCATCATCATCATCATTGTTATTATTATTTTTAAATTTATTGTTGAGGATTCATTGAGGGTACCGGAAACCAGGTTACACTGATTGCATTTGTTAGGTAAAGTCCCTTTTACAGTTGTGTCTTGCCCCCAGAAGGAGTGGCAGACACCGAGACCCCACCCCCTCCCTCCTTCCCTCTCTCTGCTCTTCCTTCCCCCACCCCATCCCTCCTTCCCTCTCTCTGCTCTTCCTTCTCCCTCACCCCCTCCCTCCTTCCCTCACTCTCTGCTCTCCCCCTCCCCCCACCATGTCATTAATTGTCATTAATTGTCCTCATATCAAAACTGAGTACATAGGATTCATGCTTCTCCATTCTTGTGATGCTGTGCTAAGAATAACGTGCTCCAATTCCATCCAGGCTAATACAAGGGATATAAAGTTTCCTTTTTTTTTTTTTTTTCAGTTTTTGGCCAGGCCGGGTTTGAACCCACCACCTCTGGTATATGGGGCCGGCGCCTACTCCTTTGAGCCACGGGCACCTCCCTAGTCCCCATTTTTTCAAATAGCTGAATAGTATTCCATGGTGTACATATACCACAGCTTGTTAATCCATTCCTGGGTTGGTGGGCATTTAGGCTGCTTCCACATTTTGGCGATTGTAAATTGAGCTGCAATAAACAGTCTACTACAAGTGTCCTTATGATAAAAGGAATTTTTTCCCTTCTGGGTAGATGCCCAGTAATGGGACTGCAGGATCAAATGGAAGGTCTAGCTTGAGTTCTTTGAGGTTTCTCCATACTTCCTTCCAGAAAGGTTGTACTAGTTTGCAGTCCCACCAGCAGTGTAAAAGTGTCCCTTCTCTCCACATCCATGCCAGCACCTGCAGTTTTGAGATTTTGTGATGTGGTCCATCCTCGCTGGGGTTAGATGGTATCTCAGGGTGGTTTTGATTTGCATTTCTCTAATAGATAGGGATGATGAACATTTTTTTCATGTTTGCTAGCCATTCATCTGTCTTCTTTAGAGAAGGTTCTATTCATGTCTCTTGCCCATTGATATATGGGATTGTTGGCTTTTTTCATGTGGATTGATTTGAGTTCTCTATAGATCCTAGTTATCAAGCTTTTATCTGATTCAAAATATGCGAATATCCATTCCCATTGTGTAGGTTGTCTCTTTGCTTTGGTTGTTGTCTCCTTAGCTGTACAGAACCTTTTCAGTTTAATGAAGTCCCATTTGTGTATTTTTTTTGTTGTTGCGATTGCCATGGCAGTCTTCTTCATGAAGTCTTTCCCCAGGCCAATATCTTCCAGTGTTTTTCCT
>CAUYPK010040216.1:0-14473 GCA_963574355.1 Loris lydekkerianus | reverse complement strand
ATCAATACAATCACCTTTGTTGTGAATCTCTTCTTCTAAACAGTGACTAATTTCTGAGCAGGTATCTAAAGGAACATCACAAAGATGAAATTAGCCACATGGGAATTGAATATCTTCAAGCATTCACTCGGTTTACTCAGTATGAAGTAATGACTGTGTCCTTCCTTCAGGGCAGAGCACCTATAGACCTCCGACTATGTTGTTAACATATGTCAACCCTCTGGCCCGTATCTCTGAGGAAGGGCGTCACGCCCTTGGACCTCAGGCTTCACCGGGTGTACAGCTTCAGAGACAAGGCCTAAGGAATTTTACAACTCCAAAAAAGCCTAACCCTGCAAGTAACCCAGGGGGGTCTAGATCTCTTAAGCCTCTGGAAGAAAAGCAAGTCATTTTAAACTCACACTGAATTCACTTTGTGCGCTTGATGTAGGATATGTTTATTTCTAAATATTATCCTACAAATAGAGACAAAGAAAAAATTTATAAATGCTAACTACAACCATGTGAGTAGTTGTACTACTTAGAAATGAGAACTACTACAGTACTTGCAGAATTTTCTTTGTTATTTTGATATAAATATATGTGTATATACCAATTCCTCTCTTTTCATTTTTTCCTTCCTTTATTGAAAATTTTTTAAAATGGTATACCTGATACCTTAGTATATATTTTGTAAAATATCAAATGACTCAGTAACTCATATATTTTTCACCTCCTTGATTGAATCTTGACTATTCTATGCAAGAAGGAATATAGATCACCATCAAGGGCAAATGTGTGGGTAAGGATCAAATAATTCTGACTAAATAAAGCAACAGTAATAACTATGTCTCTGGGTTTTATTACATAAATAGCCAATAAAGTATTATAATAACAAAAAGGAGGGATGGCAGTAAATGGAGCTACTCTATTAACAAGTTTATTGATTTATACAGAAAATAGCTAACATCAATTTAAAGAAAATTCTAGTGACTCAAACATGTATATTAAATTATTTTGAAGCCATAATATAGATAGTAAACTAAAGAGGAGGGGAAATGAAATAACTTAGTGAAAACTTATTAAAAGTTTTCTAATTTTTTCCACAGTGAAATCAGAGAAGGAGAAATTTTAAAAAGGAAGATGAGAAAAATTTCAAAATCAATGAAAATACAGTGCAGCAAAACCCACCTCTATCAATTCATATTAAATATATGTGAATTAATCACCCTAATTAAAAGATAAAGATTATAAGCTCAATTTCAAAGAAAAAAAGACACAACTGTCAGTTGTTTATAAGAAACACTTATTTATAAGAAGAAATAAATAACTTAAGTAAATGTGTGGAACGTTGTCTCATGTAAACACTATTCAAAAGATGTTCTTGTGACTTTATAAGAATTGGGAACGGTAGACTTTAAAACTAAAGTATTCCATATAAGGTAAACTTTAGTAAAACCAGGAATTGTAGGAGGATGGCTGACTAGAAGTAGCTTTTGCCAGAGGCTCATGACCAAAGGGAAAGATATTGGACTGAAGTGGATGGAAGCTGAATGAGAGGAGCTCTGCACTGAGAGGGCTGTGTGAGGTACACATCACCCAGGCTGCATCAAGTGGCAGAAACAAAAAAGTGGAAGGAAAACAACAGGTATGAACCCTGCTCACGGAGGAAGGGACACCCCTCCCCGCAAATGGGAGCTGTGGGGTGGGCAACCAGCCTGCCAGTGAACATGGTTCGAAAGTCTCCTCACCTTATTCCATGGGAGAGCAGTTGCTAAGTCCCAGTCCTCCTTCATTACTGAGGTCCCACCACTGAGCCTAGGCTCCATTCTGTCTGAAACAAAAGACCAAATATTTTTAATGCAATCTTGAGCACCCAGATCGCCCTTCCCCCATCTTAGTTGCTGGAAGAACTGCCCCCTGTAGAGTCTGGAGTGTTTGATGAGCTTACTGAGAAGCTCAGGAAGTCTCCCCGCCCCCGTCATCGCTGAGATGCAGTGTGAGAACAGTAGCACTGCAGTCTAAGCTTTGCTGGGGAGAGGGTGAGCTACCCATCTACTGCTCCTCAAGAATTTTCAGGCAGATCTGTTTTCTGCCCTCCAGGACAACTTCTGAGCTCCATTGGGTGGGCAGGGGCAGGGCTTAAATGACTTTGCTGTTTGACTGAACTCTGGACCTGCGCCTTCCATCAGGCACAGCTATGTGAGCTTGACTTGATGGACAGGTGGTATTTAAGTGAGTTTGGACTGAACTTTGGACCTCTGGCCTCCACCAGCCAGGGCTCTCTGAGCTCAAATGGGTGGGCAGAGCTCAGGTTTAAGGGACTTTGGACCGGACTTTGGATTAGCACTCTCCACTGGAAGAAGGCTCTCTGAGCTGAATTGGGTGAGCTGTGCCTGGTGCCTGAGCAACTCTTATCTGAACTTTAGACCTGCTCTCATTGCTGGGCAGCAGCCCCCTAAGCTTGACTGAACAGGCAGTACCTGGTGTCTGAGGGACTTTGTCTGAGCTATGGGCCTGCACTATCCACAGACCTATGACCCTCAGCGCTTGATTATCTGGATGGTGCTCAGCATATAAGCATCTCTCCTGAATTCTGGGCCAGCACTGTCAGCTTGAAAGCCTCATGAGCTTTCTTTGGTGGATGGTGGACAGAGTGACTTTGACTGGAACTCTGGGCTGCTAATGCCTACTGATTCTCGTCCCCTAGGAGACACTGTCTGGGGCTGAATATTAACTCCTTGTCTGCCTTTGTTAGTGCATCAGTGGCACTGCAACAGTGAGAAGTGGACTCAACAGCGGCAACTTATCAATTCAACTAAAAATGTATAATTAACATATTAAAAAGCAGAGCAAGAAGAAGCTGAAAATTCATGAGGAGGAATCAGCTGAAGAACTCTGGGAACATGAAAAATCAGGGCAGAACAGTGCCTCTTGAGGACATCAAAGAAAATGCAAAGATAATTCCATCCGTAGAGAAATTGCTGAAATGTCAGAAATAGAATTTATAATATAGATGGCAAATAAGATAATAGGACTGTAGGAAAAGATTGAAACAGAGAACCAAAAAACAGTTCAGATGTTTTCTCAAGAAATTAATGAATTCAAAGACAAAGTCACCGAAGTCGTCATATGGACATAATGAGGGCAGATATAACAGAGCTTAAGAAATTGAAAAAGGTACTTGAAGAGCTTCAAAATGCAGGAACAGTCCATCAGAAATAGAGTTGATGAGTGTGAAGAAAGAATCTCAGATAAAGAAGACAAGACTTTTGAACTAGAGATATAGATCTATGGAATAAAATAGAGAACCTAGAGATGAACCCAGCCACATATCATCATTTAATCTTTGATAAGCCTAACAAAACCGTGCAATGGGGAAAAGAATCCTTATTTAACAAATAGTGTTGGGAGGGCTGGTTATCCACACATAGAAGTTTGAAACTGAACCCTCACCTCTCACCATTGACAAAATATATTCTTGTTGGGTAAAAGATTTAAATTTGAGATGTGAAACATTAAAAATTCTAGAAGAAAGTGTAGGGAAACACTTGATGAGGAAGGCCCCCAAACACACACATCAGCAATTGCAGCAACACCAAAAAGAAATAACTGGGACTCGATCAAGCTAAAAGCTTTTGTGCAGCTAAGAGTACCACAAACAGACCAAACAGGCAGCCTTCAGAATGGGAGAAGATTTTTCATGTTGTGAATCTGATAAAGGCCTGATAACTAGAATCTACAGATAACTTAGATTAAACAATAATGAAAATTGTGAGAAACCCTAAGAAAATAAATAGCAGAAGATTTTTAACAAATGGAAGAACATACCATGCTTATGGCTGGGAAGAATCAACATTGTTAAAATGTCTAGACTTCCCAAAGCAATCTACAGATTCAGGGTAATCCCCATAAAATACTATCAACACACTTTCAAGATTTGAAAGGAGTAATTCTTCATTTTGTATGGAGCCATAACAAAACCCAAATAGCCAAGACAATTCTTAGTAATAAAAATGAAATCAGGGGTGTCACCCTACCACTTTTACAGCTACACTGTAGGGCATTGTGATCAAAGCAGCGTGATAGTGGAGACATTGACTTTTGGAACTGAATAGAAAACCCTGAGATGAAATTAACCTCTTACAGCCACCTGACCTTTGATAAACTAAACAAGAGCATTGAATATTCCCTATTCAATAAATGGTGTTGAGAGAGTTGACTACCACATGTAAAAGACTGACACCAGACATGCACTTTTTTTTTTTTTTTTACAAAAATTGATTCAAGATGGATAAAAGATATAAATCTAAGGCATGAAACAATAGGAATCCTCAAAAAATGTGTGAAGAAAACACTTGAAGATATCGGCCTGGGGAAAGATTTTATGATAAAGACTCCCATTGGAGTCTGCAACTGCAACAACAAAATTAAAAAAAAAAAAAAAGGGACTTAATTAAACTGAAAACCTTCTGTACAGCTAAGGAAACAACAACCAAAGCAAACAGAGAATGTTTGGATTGGGAAAAGATATTTGTGTATTATGTAATATAATATATATTGGTAAAAGCTTGGTAAGTAGGATCTACAGAGAACTCAAATTCATCAACAACAACAAAAAAGCCCCAACAATCTCATATATCATTGGGCCAAAAACATGAGTAGAACCTTCTCTAAAGAAGACAAATGAATAGCTAACAAGCATATGAAAAAATATTAATCGTCCCTAATCATCAGAGAAAAGCAAATCAAAATTACACTGAAATATCACCTAACCCCACTGAGGAAAGCCCACATGATAAAATCTCAAAGCTGCAGATGCTGGCATGGATGTGGAGAGAAGGGAACACTTTTACACTGCTGGTGGGACTGCAAACTAATACAATCTTTTTGGATAGAGACTCCTCAAGAACTCAAATTAGACCCCCCAGTTGATCCTGCAATCCTATTACTAAGCATCTACCCAGAAGAAAAAAAAATCTTTTTATCATAAGGACGTTTGTACTAGATGGTTTATCACAGCTCAATTTATAATCACCAAAACATGAAAACAACCTAAATTTCCACCAACCCAGTAATAGATTAACAAGCTGTGGTATATGTAATATCATGGAATATTATTCAGCCATTAAAAAGATAGAAACTTTGCATCTTTTGTATTAATCTGAATTGAGGAGGGAATACATTCTTCTTAGTAAAGCATCAAGAGAATGGAGAAACATAAATCCAATGTACTCAATTCTAACGTGAAGGCAGTAGATGAACTAATACAGGGAGGCTAGGGGAATAGGGGAATGAGGGGGCAAAGAGGAGCTAGGGGTTGGGGGTTCATGGTGTACAGCACCCCTCTTGGGGGCAGGATACAATTATAAGAGGGATTTTATCTAACAAATGCTATCAGTGTAACTTAATTCTTTGTACCCTCAATGAACCCCAAACAATAAAAAAAAAAAGGAAAAACAGAACCAAACAAAAAAAGCACAAATCATTTTATAATTATGATTATTAAACTACACAGAGCCAACCATTTCTCTTATATGTCTTATACAATTTCATATAGTGGGATAATCTATACTTGCTTATACTATTACTTTTGCATTAGCTTTATGTTAAACATGAAGAAATTATTTTATTGAGTGTGATCCTTGGAAGTATACATGTTTATAATTAAAAATAATGTTACTATATTCTTGCTAGAATTTGAAAAGCTTAGTTTATAAGTCTTTACAATAGCATTGTGAGGAAAGTGAGTATCATTAAATTTCACTCTCCTATTCTGAGAAACTGTATCATAGGGAGAGAACAATGACACGTTTTACGTCCCTTAAAAAGATGTAGGTGAAGCAAGAATAGAAAGGTTACCTGATTCTTATTCCCGGGGCAATATGAAGCTTTATTTACAAAACTCCCTTGCAGAGGTACTGATTGTCCATCCTCATTTATTTTCATAGAATCCTTCTATCTTTGTATTACCATTTCTAATATTAATGTCAAAGCCTCTAAAGGACCTACAGGTAGTCACACAGTTTATCAATACAGGATCACAATACTCAGGTGGTCACACAGTTCATCAATAAAGGGTCACAATACTCAGGTGGTCACACAGTTCATCAATACAGGATCACAATACTCAGGTGGTCACACAGTTCATCAATAAAGGGTCACAATACTCAGGTGGTCACACAGTTCATCAATACAGGGTCACAATACTCAGGTAGTCACACAGTTCATCAATACAGGATCACAATACTCAGGTGGTCACACAGTTCATCAATACAGGGTCACAATACTCAGGTGGTCACACAGTTCATCAATACAGGATCACAGTACTCAGGTGGTCACACAGTTCATCAATACAGGGTCACAATACTCATCTGTCTTGTGTTTCCTGATGCCTTGTCCTGGTTATGTCTTAATGTCCTGGTTATATTCTGCAGAATCTGCAGAATTTATTAAATTTTTATCAGTTACATATCTCCATATAAGCAAACTGTGGGTAAGCAGAAATGTTTTGTTATTTTAAATCCCAATTCCCACATCAATGGATTACTATTTCTGGTATTCATTCCTACAAACAAATAACAAGCTCTTTAAGTCACGATCTACATTTATGATTTCTTATGGCTATTGTGATACCTGGCTAAAAAATTTAAGATCAAAAATTGAATTTGGCATACTAAATGAAAGTTATATGTAATTGTCACCTCCTTGGAGCACTGTTTGGAGGACATTGTAAGAGATTAAATGAGACTTGGTAGCAAAGCACGATATTCAGCGCATCAGCAAAGCAGATGTGATCTGGGGACACCAGGTTGTAGGCTGATGGCATTTATAGTCACGATCTTTACTAATCAACTATAAAAATGTGTGAACCAAGAAATTGTGTAGATAGGTAGGTATATAGTATTAACATATAAATCTAGCTATTTCAGGTAGATAAATAATGGATACACAGTTATTTGCATTTCAGTTAATTGCTAATGAACTTCACCTAAGCTAACCTCCCAACCACCAGGGAGGAAGTGTCCCTTGCCAGACAATTGTGCAATGTTACTCTACAAGAATTAGGGGTATTGCCTCCACTTGGCATGCAAGGATCATAGCTTCTCAATTGGTCTCTACCCCTCTGGGCAATAGAGAGAGACTAAATTTACAGTCTGTGATCTGAGGCCCTTCTTTCACAGACTGATTGATTGCATGAGATGGGCAGATGGAACATGTTCCTCTCCGACACTCTCCCTGACAAAGTCACATTTGTCAGTTTCATATATTCTGAATAACATCAGTGACTCTATCTCATGGGCGATTCTATTTTCTTTTACACAAGGGAATGCTTGTGTTTATTTCTTATCCTTCGAAAGATAGCATGTGTTCTATACCGTTGTAGGCACTTGCAATAGGAGAGAAATGAAAAAACAACCACATTTCAATCATTTTAAACCAATTAAAAGCAAGCTTCTCTTTATTAGAAAATAGACATAATCATACATTTTACTTTTGAATATTAAGAAATATTAGAAAAGATCTGCAAGTTAAATAAAATAATAAGCTGAGTTATTATTTTATATTTCTTCTGGAAATAGTGCTATCATTTTAATCTCTATTTGCTCAGTTTTTTTGTCTCTCAATAGTATCTGAACCTCTCTGGAGAAGAATGATGATTTGTTGTGTTTTTTGGAATACACACCTCCCTCAAAATAGTGGTTTTATTTATCTTTCATAATCTTCAATCCTAATTATAGCATGTGGTAAGAATAGGCATTTAAAAAATATTTTTTATACTGCACCATGTGAACATTGTGCCACTAATGACTCAGTAACTTATTCACACAATGGTCTAGCTCACATGTATTCCTCCCTTAAAACATATGAAAATTTAATCTAGGGTCCCCATCCCCAGCAACTATAAGATCAATATTGTGAATGAGGCAGGCCTAGGACTAGGTCTTTCTCAGAATTTTCTAAATCATTTCACTTCTCTTCTCAATGCTACTGCCCTACTTTTTGTTTCAACCCTCATGTGGACTATTAAAGTGATCCAGTAACTAATTTCATTTGATCTCAGGTTACTGCTTAACCAAGCTCTTTTTTTTTTAACATGGTTCTAGATTTTCTGTTCCCTAACTTTCATTGCTCTGTTCCAAAACCTTCAGTTCATCTAATCTCCTTGGGGAAACACTTACTGTTGCTCATATTATAATCTGACACCACCTGCTTTTGACACTGCCTGTGAACAGTGCCCTGTCCATATATCGTTGCTTGCTACTTTACCTGGTTTAGGGTACTTCTCTGAAAATCATTTATGTTAGTTATGCATCTCACTTTTGAAAGTCAAGTTCAAAAACATATCCTGTTGTAAGCCTTCCAGGAGTAACTGGTTGAATTATTTATTTACTCATGCCCCTGTCTGAAGGAAAATTAAAAAAAAAAATAGTCATTTATACCTTTTAAGGCTCTTTATTATTTACATTAGTTCATGAAAGTTGGAGATGTATAAAATTACTAATTACACTTTAAGATTCTTGAAGTCTAACAATACAAGGATATAGGAATGTAGGATGCAGGCTACATGATTTAAATGAGATTATTTAAAAAGCAAAACATTGGCACATAGTAGATATGTCACAAACAGAAGTTCACCTTCCACATTTTTTGACATTTATTTATTTTATTTTTTTTTTAATTAAATCACAGCTGTGTACATTGATATGATCATGGGGCATCATAGGGCCTAGGTTCACCTTCTACATTTTTAAACATATTTTTTAAGGGCCTAGCCATACTTTGGCTATGTATTCAGTGCTCAAGGTTTATTAACTGGTAGACTGAAAATATTTGGGGGAATTTTATAGCTCTTTTTCAGTCAGAATTCATGTCTTCTTGGTTTACAACGGTATATCCCTAACCAGATTTTAGAATAAAGTGTACTTTTATGCTTTCCTTTTTAAAAAAAATTCACAATATGCTTTTAGTTGAAATAATTTCAGAATGGAATTAGATTAAAAATCCTTACTTCCTCAGCAATAGGAAGACACAGAGTTTGTACTCAGATAGGAAGGATGAACATTAAAACTTAACACAATAACTAAGAAAATACCATGAAGGCTATGTTAACCAGTTTGACGAAAATATTTCAAATTGTACATAAAACCAGCACATTGTACCCCATGACTGCATTAATGTACACAGCTATGATTAAATAAATAAATAAATAAATGCATGTTTATATCAAATACTTGAAGTGGCTTTAAGAAATGTAAATCAGGAAAGAAGGAAGGTGTCAGGAGCTGATGCATTTTATAGCAAGTGGTCAAAACATATGTTTGTGTGCAGGTGCCAGGAAGGAGTGAGCTACGCACGGTGCTGTGCCTGGGAGACCACTCAGGGCAGGTGGGAAAGCTGAGCAAGGGAGCAGGTGCAGTGAGCAGTTGCAGGCAGCAGGTGCAGGGAGCAGGTGCAGAAAGCAGGTGTAGGGAGAAGGTGCAGGCAGCAGATGCAGGGAGCAGGTGCAGGGAGAAGGTGCAGACAGCAGGTGCAGGGAGAAGGTGCAGGGAGAAGGTGCAGACAGCAGGTGCGGAGCAGGTGCAGGGAGAAGGTACAGGGAGCAGGTGCAGGGAGAAGGTGCAGGCTGCAGGTGCAGGCAGCAGGTGCAGGGAGAAGGTGCAGGCTGCAGGTGCAGGGAGCAGGTGCAGAGAGCAGGTGCAGGGAGCAGGTGCAGGGAGAAGGTAGAGGGAGGAGGTGCAGGGAGAAGGTAGAGGGAGCAGGTGCAGGGAGAAGGTGCAGGGAGCAGGTGCAGACAGCAGGTGCAGGGAGCAGATGCAGGTCTTAGAAGACGGTGGAGAATCCAATATACCTTGAAGGCAGAAGGTGAAGGGCCAAGGGACGGATGTAAAGTCCAGGGCCGCTTTGAACGCTATAATTCAATAAGACGTTTAATTTACATGCCAAGTGATTTTGGAAACCAAAGAAAAATAATCACACAGTGACGTGATCTGATGTGTGTTTTAAGAAAAGCCCTGAAGTGTGGAGAAGGGACACAGGGCAGGTAGTGCCGGTGGAAGAAGGAAAGATGAGGGGGACCACAGCCACCAGCCGCGCCTTGGAGCGCTTGCCTGGATGTTTGTTCCAAGTGGGAAGGAAATGTCCAGGGTGAGATGCGAGATGGAAGCGCGTGTGTGCACGCGTCCTGACAGGTGTGGTTTCAGATGTCCCATAAACCCCAAGCTAAGCAGTTGAATACACAGACGAGCACCAACCGAGCAGGAGTGCCGGACCTGAGGATGTAAACAGAGGAGGAGGCATTAGCTGTGCACGCGCCTGGAGTTGTGCGAGGAGCCCGGTGGGGGAGCAGGTGCGGGCCAGCGGGAACCGGACCGCGCCCGGGAATTCCACACTTGGAAACTGCAAACAGACGGAGCCTTGTTACTTGAGTGGAGAACAAAGGCAACGAGGAGAGAGGAATTCCAAGAGATGGTTTCTGGTGGGTGATAAACAGCCTCCCATGAGTCTGAGAGCTAATGAAAGGAGAGATAAGGAGCAGCCAGGATGTGACAGAAGTCACTGTGGTTTTGAAAAAAAATTCAGAGGGGAGAGGAGATTAACATCCTGATTGTCATCCAGTGGGTGGAGAAAGGAACAGGAAATCAGGAGGTGAAATGAGAGTTTATAGATGACTCTCTAAATGAGTTACAACATAAAGAAGAGCAGAGGACTTTTTATTTGTTTGAATAGCAATATTAAAAGAAAATAATAAAAAATTAAGTTTTGACAACTCTGTAAAATATTGTTGGAACACTCTACATATGTATTAACTATCATCCAACCCACCAATCCTCGCAACCAATGATGATGCACATGGGATACCCTTGTAACCCTCATTCAGCAGATTGGGAACTGCTGAGGCCCTGGGTGGAAACTTCCCAAGGACGCACTTATGGCTGGAGGCCGAGCTGATTGGAGGGTGATGGAAGGAATTCAGGGGGCGCAGATCTGATGTGGCAGGAAAGGCGGACTGATGCTGCAGGACCCTTCTACCACCTGAAATGAGTGAATAATCAGCTGTCTCGCCTCTTGCCTACATGGAACAGGTGGG
Organism: Loris lydekkerianus; assembly: GCA_963574355.1. Classification (NCBI taxonomy): domain Eukaryota; kingdom Metazoa; phylum Chordata; class Mammalia; order Primates; family Lorisidae; genus Loris; species Loris lydekkerianus. Next base: position 3,402 of record CAUYPK010040216.1, on the reverse strand, counting down.
AGAATAATCACTTCCTTCTCTAATAATGTTGATAGAATTCACCTTCCTACAAAAAACATTATTAGCCTGGAGATACAATGAACAGACAATAAATTGCTCATATTTAAAGGGTGCAACTTGGTGAGTGTTGGTATGTGAATACACGACTTGTGCAGCCATCACCAAAATACCTCAAACGTTTCTTAATCTCCTCCTCCTCCTCCTCCTCCTCTTCTTCTACTTCTTCTTCTTCTTCCTTTTTTTTTTTTTTTTTTCTAGGAAACAGAAACTCACTCTGTTGCCCCAGGCTGAAGTGCCCTGTGTCACAGCTCACAGCAACCTCAAACTCCTGGGCTTCCGTGATCCTCCTTCCTCAGCCTCCCAAGTAGCAGGGACTACAGGCCTGCACCATACTGCCCAGGTAGTTTTTCTAGTTTTTGTAAAGATGAGGCCTCACTCTTCCTCAAGCTCGTCTCCAACTCCTGAGCTCGAGTGATCCATCTGTCTTGGCCTCCCAGGGTGCTGGGATCACAGGCCTAAGCCACCGTGCCCATCCCCTGAACCCCCTTCTAACCTTCCTTCCTCTTTGGCTAGTCATTGACCTGCTTCTGTCAATACAGTAACAACTAGCACAGAACTGTTAGGTGGATCCATGTTGCACCTATGAATAGTTCTTTTTTCTTATTCTTGAGTAGGAGTCCCCTGTATGAATGGATTACCTGTTACAGACCTTGGCCTTTCATTCAGTTTGGGACTCTGAAAGATAAACTTGCTATACTTTTAGTTTTTTTAATGTACTTAATTCAACCAATTTTTTAGAAAGGAGTGTTTAATATCCCTAACTGTATCTGTGGATTTGTCTATTTTTCCTGATTCTCTAAGTTTTTGTTTCATCTATTTTGAAGCTCTGTTATTAGGTCCATACATGTTCAGTACTGTTATGTCCTATCAGTGAGTTTATCCTTTTATGATTATAAAGTATCCCTCTTTGGGGCTGGTAATATTTTTTCTCTATTTTTTTTTAGAAGAACTTACATCTATTTTTTAAGAAAAACTTACATTTTCTTTTCTTTTCACTTTTAAACTGTTTCTATATTTATATCTATTTATAAGTACAGAAATAGCTCTCCTGAAGGCAGCACATAACTACATCTTAGCTTTTTATCTAAATCTGACAACCTCAGCTTTTAACTAGGAGTATTTAGACCATTTAAATGTAATGGGATTATTGATGTGATCTTGTTATTTCTTTTCTCTTTATCCATTTTGCTCTTTGCTCCTATTTTTCTACCTACTTCCTTTTGGATTAATTGAATAATGTTCATGATTTCAGTTTTATTTTATTTCATTTTCATGATCTTTATTTTCATTTGATTTTATTGGCTATTAACTATAATTATCTATTGCTTTGTTTTAATCATGGCTTTGATGTTTATCATGAATTTGTCTTATCATAGTCTGTTGTTAAGTGAGAGGTGCCTTCTCACACGCAGTATAAAAACCTTGAAACGGTGTTCTCTATTTCTTTCCTTGCAGCCTTTGTGATGTTGTTGTTCATTATTTTACTCTTACATAAGTTGTAAAGCTCAAAAGTACATCGTTATCATTGCCATATGGCTTAAAACATTTAAAGAATTTTTAAGTATATGTTGTATTCTTTCTATTTAATGGAGAACTAATATTCCATTGTTTTTTGTGTGTGTGCACCTGTGTGTATATGTGTACACGATATTTTGTTTATCCATTTTATCAGTTGATTTGAGGTGTTTCGAGATTGATTATTATGAATAATGTTTCCATAAACATTTGTGTACATGTTTTTTCATGAACATAGATTTTCATGTCTCCTTAGTATGTCAATACCTGGCAGTAAAACTGTTGGTTATATGATAATCACATCCTTAATTGTTAGGAAATGGCAGACTGCAGGGTTTCCCATTCCCAATGGCACAGATGCCCTCTTTCACCAAACCCTAGCCAGGCCTTCTGAGCCCCCTTCTGGATGAGGTCTCCACCTTGACATGTAAAGACTTGAACAAACTTCAACACATATTCTGACAATGTGAGGTCACATTACTAGGATGAATTTAGCTCACCTTAAAGCGTCCCTCATGAAAGGATTAGTTTCTTTGCAAAAGATACTGCAGAGAGATCCCTTGCCCTTTGTTCCATGTAGCAACACAGCTAGAAGACAGATGTCTGTGAGCCAGGAAGTTGGCTCTCAGCAGACGCTGAATCCACTGACTGACCTTGGACTTCCCAGACTCTAGCACTGTAAGTGAATTTCTCCCATTTGTTTAAGGGTATTTCTGTTACAGCAGCACAAATGCCTGATACAGTCCCTGTACCTATTTTTCCATTAATTTTTGATTTTCATGTTGGAGGGGAAAGAAGGATATTATTTATTGGCTTATTAAAATCACAAGAATATGTAAATAGATTGCAAGATGTACACAGAAATTAGAATCTATTTGCTTTATGCTTAATGTTCTGATCAATTTTATAGAGAAAACAAGAAAATTGTATTTTTTAATTTATTTTTCTTCTCTTGACTTTCTCAATGCCTTTGTTATGCTATCCTCAAATGTGGTTGACAGTACAGTCCCTTGTGTCTATTCTGTGGCACCACACATTCTTATAATTAGTATTGTTTCTGGGAAAGGAGTTTGTGGATGGGGATACAGACAGGAACTAGCATCCCTGCCTACACTGAAGGAGAAGGATGTACTTTACAATTGGTCAGACAGTGTGATGCAAAGAATCATGTGGATTTCAGAGCTGAAAAGACCTGGGCCCAACATTTTCCTCCACAATTTGCTAGTGATGTTACCTTGATTTGGTCAAATCACCCCATTTCAGTTTCTACTGGTTCACACTTAGGATCTGAATATACCAAATTGATCACAAGCTTTTACTTTGAGGTCAAACACACTTGTGTTTGAAACTAGCAAAGTTAGTTACCAGCTGAGTCTGTTAGGCAAAAGTTGTGAGCAATGTTCTCCCTGTGTCTTTGTTTCTTTTTTTTGTAAAATAAATCATTTATGGAGCCTGACACACATAAAATACTCAATATATTTTAATCAATTGAATCATCATTTTTTTTTTAATTTTCATGATAAATCATTTATTCAGGACTTAAAACTCGGTCTATTGCAATGAAAATTTCTTCTTAACTTGTAATAAACATATTATACATCGTGTTAACATATTTTCTAGCCATATACATGACATTAACATAATTACTTAGATATATAGATTTTTATGTGCATTTTTATCATTAACGCCTAAAAATAATTCATTTGACCAAATACTGTACAATATTAATAAGGAGAAAATACATCTCTCTAGTTTTTAGAAGACTGTGATAAATTAAAGAATTGTCGTATTCTATCTCACAGGTTGCCATCTTGTTTCAAAGTAAAA
>CAUYPK010040215.1:0-90378 GCA_963574355.1 Loris lydekkerianus | reverse complement strand
CTTTCATGTTTACATGGATGGAGCTGGAACATATTCTCCTTAGCAAAGTATCCCAGGAATGGAAGAAAAAGTATCCAATGTACTCAGCCCTATTATGAAGCTAAACTATAGCTTTCACATGAAGGCTATAACCCAACTATAGCACAAGACTTTGGGGAAAGGACCAAGGAAGGGGAAGGGAGGGGGGAGGTTTGGGTGGAGGGAGGGTAATGGGTTGGGCCACATCTATGGTGCATATTTTTATCTATAATAAAAAAAAAAAAGAGAAAAAGAAAAAGAAATTTAGAAGGAAAACTCCATGGTATTTGGTGGTAGAGAGGCCCTGGAGAAGTGATACAGCGTCCCAGTTATCTGTTGCTATGTAACAAACCACCTTAAACTTAGTGGCTTAAAACAATAACAATCATTTATTAGGCTCACAAATCTCCAATTTGGGCAGTGTTCAGTAGCGACAGCCCATCTCTGCTCCAAAGCAAGATCAACTGAGGTGGCTCACAGGTTGCGGCTGGAGTCCCCTGGTCACTCACATGTGAGGCAAGATACTGGCCTCAGCTGGAAGATTGGCCGGGACAACTCTGTGTGCGTGCCTCTTCTCATGGCTGCCTGGCTTCCCCACAGCATGGTAGAGCAGGGAGTCTGCTCATAGGGTCTCCCCTAGTTATCCCAATCCCAGACTCTAGGGCTGCCCCAGGCTGAAGATATAGAAGGTAACAGGAAGGGGTATAATGGCCGAGAGGGTCATTCCACCCCAGGCTCTGGGCTGAGCCTGTAAGGCAGCTAAGGCCATACCCAGTACTGGGGGGAGTCCTTCCTCCCTTTTTCTCCATCAAATCTAGATTTGAAATCTCTCTGAAAGCCTGGTCATCCTCTCAATGCTCTCTCTGTCCAAAATTCTTTGATGCTCCTTCCATTGAGAAGTGGGATTATGACTCTGCTGTGAAATTGGGCCCTGTGGCTCTAGTAGAATGCAGTGGGTCTGACATGGAGCCAGGTTTCAGACCTAGGCCTTAAGAAAGCGGCAGCTGCTGCTCCCCGTGCTCTCCGTGCCTGCACTCTGCCCCCTACAGAATGTTCTCCACACCTGCGAGGGATCGTCTAATATGTATCGCATCACTTACCGCCCCTATTTAACACCCTCCAGGACACCCAGGATGTGATCCAAAGTCCAGGTTCTGAGCTTACAAGTTCCTGGGTGATTCAGCCCCACAGCACCCTAAACTTGCAGCTCCTCCAAAAGGCAGCTCCAGTCCTGAGAGCTTCAGCCTTCAGAGCTCTAGGACCTCTGGTGTGCAGTTTCTTCTGCAACTCTACATGATTGGCATCTTGTTCTTCAGGGCTTGGCTTCAATGTCACCTTCGCAGAGGCCACTCCTATCCACGCTATCTAAAGACCACCTTTCTTCGTACCCTTTCTAACTCATGACACTGTTTTATTTCCCTCTTAGCACTTAGTGCTACTCATTCCTTGATTCAGTCAGAAATTCAACAAATGCTGGCCCACCAATCACTTTGTTCCAGGCACTGTTTTAGACTCTGGGAGGCACAGTTGTGAACAGAATTGACAGTTCTTCCTTTTTGCTTTGTCTTCAGAAGGATCTAGGACTAAGCCCTGGGACCTCCTCTCTATTCTATTAACACTTGCTGTTTCATGTCCTCATCCAGTCATGGGCAGTAAGTGTCAGCAATACAGTGATGTCTGGCCCTAATGTGAAATCCAGAAGAGCATATCCAACTGTCCGCTCAACAGCTCTATCTGGATATCCAATGCACACCTCAGAGAGATCACACTCAAAGCCGAATTGCTGGCTTGGTGCCTGTGGCTCGAACGGCTAAGGCACCAGCCACATATACCTGAGCTGGCTGGTTTTAATCCAGCCTGGGCCCACCAAACAACAATGATGGCTGCAACCAAAAAATAGCCGGGCATTGTGGTGGGCGCCTGTGGTCCCAGTTACTTGGGAGGCTGAGGCAAGAGAATCTCTTGAGCCCAGGAGTTGGAGGTTGCTGTGAGCTGTCACACCACAGCACTCTACCCAGGGTGACAGCTTGAGGCTCTGTCTCAAAAAAAAAAAAAAAAAAAAAAGCTGAGGGTGGCACCTGTGACTCAAAGGAATAGGGCACCAGCCCCATATGGCAGAGGTGGCGGGTTCAAACCCAGCCCCAGCCAAAAACTGCAAAAACAAAACAAAACAAAAAGCCAAATTTCTGACACCACACCCCTAGCCCCAGGCTTGCTCTTGCCACAGTCTTCTTCATCCTTCTAATTGCTTAGTGGAAAACTTTGGAATGGTCCTGACCTCCTGTCTTTCTAACCCATCAGCACATGCTATCTCCAGTTCTATCTTCAAAATACATCCAGGACCCAGCCACTTCTCTTCATCTCCATTGCCATGACTGTAGCCCAGTCACCTTGCCTGAACTAGTCCCCAGGAGTCATCCTTGTCCAAGAACAGTCTACTCCCTACAGAGCAGCTGGTAAAATGAAAGTTGGATCTTGTTGCTACTCTGCTCAACAGTATGAAGGTCTATAAGGCCCCAATGTCTGGCCTTATAGACCCTCTGGCCCTCCTTCTCCACCCCACCCCCCCAAGCCTGATCCAGCCACAGTGGCCTTCAGTCATGTAGGTCTTCCAGTGTCAGGCCCCTCCTGCCTCAGGACAGCCCGCCCACTGTCTCTGGCTTCCTCACCTTGGAAGAGGCCTCTTTGTGGCATATTACACTATCTACTCTCAGCCCCACCACAGCAATTCCTATCACTCCCCACCCGCATTTGTTACCTCCTGACACACTGTGTATGTTACTAATCTATTTTACTTATTGTCTGCCTTCCTCTACTGGAACATGAGGTCCCCAAGGCGTCTTTTGTTCTCAGCCGTGTCCCCAGTGACTACAACAGCACCTGGCTCCTAGTAACTTCTCAAAAGTTAGAGTGAGTAGGGAGAACTGGCCATGATATTTAGCAAGGTGAGTATTAGTGGTGATTTTGACAAGAGCAGCACAATCTGAAGCATCTTGTAGGTTACTAGTTCACTTGTTAATTGTCCCATCCCACTAGAATGTTCCAGAAGAAAACAGATTTCATTGGTCTTGTTTCCTGGTGAATCTCCTGTCTGGCAACCCAGTAAGCACTCGGGAAAATTTGAAAAGAACAAATGCCAGGGACTTCTCCCTTCTGGGTGTCACTGATAAAATGGGAATGAAAATACCTGCCTTGAAGGATTGTTCTGAGGAGTTAATAATACTATGGACAGAGTACCTGGCATACAGAAGGTATCACCCATCAAATATCACCCATCTTCCCATGTCCCTCCCTGTTCTCAGCCTCCCACTCTCCTGTCCCAAAGGGAGCTGCCTGCCCCAAGGCCTCTGGATAGCAGGAATGTTGCTGAATGCTTAACAGCACTGCCAGGTGCCTCACACAGAAGAAGACACATCTGGATTTTCCCCAGGATCCATATAAGAGAACTGTTTGCTCCAGGTGCTCCAACTGGGTTTTTCTCCAAAACTCTTCCCCTGAAACTGCCCCCCTCCCCCTCCCCTGAAGTTTCCAAGGTCATTCTCCTCTGTAAATTCTTAGGAGGAGAGGGAAGAGTAGAATAGAATGGTCCATGGGGTTGGGGTGGGGGACAGTAAGGAAACAACAACAGGTCCGGAGACTCACACCTTTAGGACCTGCCACAAGAGACACCAGAGCCTGAGGCTTCCGGTCTTATGCCCTAAAGGGTGGGGGCGAGTAACATGGGGAAAGAATTCAGCTTGCAAGAAAATGGCGGCCCAGGATCCATGCCCCCTCCCTCTGTGGATAACACATATGGGGGGAGAGGAAGAAAATGTAGAGGGCTGGCTCCGCGCCTGTGGCTCAAGCAGCTAAGGTGCCAGCCACATACACCTGAGCTGGCCGGTTTCAACCCAGCCCGGCCTGCCAAACAACGATGATGGCTGCAACCAAAAAGTAGCCTGGCGTCATGGCAGGCGCCTGTAGCCCCAGCTACTTGGGAGATGGAGGCAGGAGAATTGCTTGAGCCCAGGAGTTGGAGGTTGCTGTGAGCTGTGACATCACAGCACTCTACCCAGGGCGACAGCTTGAGGCTCTGTCTCAAAAAAAAAAAAAATTTTTTTTTCAGATTTTCCTGAAAATATAAAAGAAAGAAAATGTTAATAACTGGTGATTCTAGATGAAGGTTATTCACGTGTTCATTGTACTATTCTTTCAACTTTTAGTTTCAAATTTTTTAAGTAGTAAAATTAGGGGAAAAAATAAATAGTAATAGAAGAGAGATGCTAGTGGCTCACTCAGTAACCTTTCTTACAATTTTATTCTGGGAAGTCATATACCCAGGTTCAGACTTTTCTACCTTCTCTGAAGCTAGGGATAGCCATGAAGAGAGAAACACAAGCTATTGCCTTCTGGGGAAATGCCTTAAGAAAGAGACAGACAACTGGCATTTTATCCTGTCCTCCCCCCCCACCCCCCGCCTTCCTGAGGTCTGTCTGCATAGATGTGATGACTGCAGCTGCAGCAGCCATCTTGTACCATGAGGTGAGTTTGAAGATGAGCTTCCTATGCTATGAATGGTGCAGCAGAAAGGTAAGAGTCAGGGTTCCTGATGGCTGTGAGGTCATCTTGCTAGCTGTAGACAGCTTACTTGTATCACTGGACTTTTTTAAATGAATGAATAAATGCCTGCTTTACCTAACCTGTACTAGCAGCCAAATGAACTTGACTCAGAATTTAACCTATTTTCTATTACCTTGGCACTTTGGACTTTTCCACCTGCCAGATCCTCTGGTGGGAATGCTCACTACCACTTGTAAGGTTTTTCTCCTCTTTTAAAACTTGACTTAAATGACACTTTCTCCTGGAAGCTTTCCCTTGATGCCTTTTTCCTTTTTAAGGCCCAACAGAGCACTTACTGCCAACTGAGGACTCTTTACCACTCATCTCCTCTGGCCTAACAGTTATCCCTGTGGCTTCTAGGTCTCTGTGCTACTGCTCTCTCCAGCTTCTCCTCCTCTCTGTCTGCCTTCTCAGGCTTTCCCCAACATTCCTCTGCCTCCAGTCACCCCTCAAAATTCTGTCCTGGGTCCTCTCTGCACTCTCTGCGTACTCCTGGATAATTGCACCTATCCCTATGGCTCCATCCCCCTCTCTCTACTAATGACATAAAACCCAGCAGTACTGATCCAGCTTGACCTAGCTCATGAGAATGATTGTTAAAGTTTTAAGAATTGTGCAAACTAGTTGTTAAGGTCATTATTAAAAATTAAATCTGGCTGGGCAATGGTGGCTCATGTCTATAATCACAATATTTTGGGAGGCTAGAGTGGTAGGATCATGTGAGCCTAGGAGTAGGAGGCCAGCCTGGGAAACATGGTGATACTTCGTCTCTACAAAAAAATATATAAAAATTAGCCAGGTGTAGTGGTACATGCCTGTGGTCCCAGCTACTCAGGAGGCGGAGGTGAGAGGATCAATTGAACCTTGGAACTGGAGGTTGCAGAGAGCTATAATTGTGCCACTGCACTCCAGCCTGAGAGCCAGGGTGAAACCCTGCCTTGAAGGAACAAAGCAAAACAAACAAACAAAACCCAAAGATGATAAATACTGGAAATGTATAACTTCCTAATTATTTTACTATTATAAATCCCTTAGGATTATTTTTATCTATATTATCTGTATTGTGAAAATACTATATAATTGAACCAATTCTTTTTTCAGGGACATCACACTGATAGGTTGAAATTGACTATGGTGGGAGTATTTATACTACAGCTATTGGCAAACTCTACAAATCTAGGTGTTCCCTCCCAACCCCAACCCCTCCCGGACCTCAACCTTGGAGAGCCATTGTGCTATTTGTTAAAGACTCCCAAGAATACCGTGACTCGAATCTATGCCTGAAACTAGTCTGAAGTGCTCTCCTGGGCTCTGGGCTCAGATATAGTACTGTCTGCGGGGCACCCTCTCACATGTCTGTTATGCTACAAACAAGCTCATTGTCTTCCCCCTAAGCTGCTCCACCCCCTCAATGCCTATTTCATTTTCCAGCATCATTAATCACACTATCATTCAAGCGAGAAATCTGGGAATTTTCCTAGACTCATGGCTTTCTCTCTTGCCCAACACATAAGAAGTCACCTCCTCATGACACCAAAATCTCTCCCTGGCCCCGGCTTTCTTATCCCTCTTGTGGACTCTGCCTCAGTTGCTTACTGATCTTTCTACCCCAGCCTTGTCCTCTTCCAACCCACCTCCTCTTTGCCCAGAAAAAATGCAAATCTCATTAGGTTGCTCTTGTGCGTCTTTGAGTGACATGTACAGACACCCTTCCTCTTACCTTCTTTCTCCCTTCCTCCTCTCTACTCTCTTCTGGTCAGTGCTTCATCCTTCCTCTTTATCACATGCTCTGACATTCAGAGGCTCTTAATCTCAAGCCACAGAAATCACTCTGGCTGATTTAAGCAGTTGATGAGTTTATTAACAAATACTAGGGAGCTCAAAGACTCTCCAGAGAATCCACCTTGGAGATCACAGCCTGATTATGCCCCAAATTCCACTGCCCAGCAGACCCATGGAGATTTCCTTGACACTATGGCTGAGCATGGACAGTGCAGCTTGTCCTGTTGGTGCTGGGCACTTCTAGAATGAGTGCTACTGTTGCCACCATCAACATCACCTCTTGACACCACATGAGACTCCTGCTGTTTCCAGGCAGTAGCTTTAGGTTCTGAGCGTGGGGCTGGTGAGTGTGAGGCTGCACCTGTCAGTCCCATTTCCTGGCTGCAAGGAAGACTGGGAAAGCAAGTATTTGGCAGTGTCAGCTCTTAGATGGGAAGATGGGCCTCCTAAGGTGGGGGTCCTCCAAGCACAGAATAGTGGCAATTCCAATGCAAAGAGGCCCAAAATAATTCCCATGTTAGTTTTTAAAAACCTGAACAAAATAATCAAACAACACATAGAGGGAAGGTGATAGAATGTAAAACTTCCCTCCCTGAGCCCTCTCAGTTCCTTTTCTCAGAGGCAGCTACAGTTAACGGTTTTTTGGAAGTCCTTGCAGATGTATTCTTTGTATATCCATCTATAAATAATCATGTACACATTTGTATACAAGGAGTTTGTGTGTAATGTATATAGTGTGTGACAAGTATGTATATATTAATATATAATATACATTTCCATACATAGAAAATTATAATTTTCCTTGCTTCTCCCACTTAACACCATATCTTGACATGCTCCCATGTCAGCCCACATGGATTCATCCTTTCTAACCACAGCATAGCATTTCACTAGGTAGAAATCCCATGATTAACTCGCTAGTTCTCTACAGATAGTCATTTAGATTATTTTCACTTTTTTGCTACAATAAACCATGCTACAGTGAACATCCTGCACAAATGTCTGTGCACTTGTGTGTATAGAGATCCATGGATCAATTCCTGGAAGGGGAGCTGTTGGCTCAAAAGGAGCATGTGTTTATACTTTTGGTAAATATTGCCAAATTGCCTTCCAAAAAGTCTGCCACTTTGCAGTCCTACCAGAGACTTGTGAACATTTTTTCCTCCAGGCCTTGTAAAGTCTGGCTGCAGGCAGCCCCCTTATCTGATTACCTGTCACTTACACACCCTGCCTTTCTGGCCACAGTGTGTTTGCTCATGGTGTACCACAGCTAAACTCCCCCTTTCCCCTAGTCACCCTGATGAAATCATAAGGCCCCAGCTCGGATGTCATCATCTCCTCTTCATGGCCTTCCCAGACTCCTCCAAGCTGCCAGTGTCCCTGTCCTCTGGGATCCTGCAGTTTCTCAGGCATAGTGCTCTTCTTGGCAGCAACTGAGGGCCTACTGTATACTTGGCACTCTATGACCATTTTGACAATCTCCACTACAACCATATAAAAACGTGGTCACGGGCTCCGCGCCTGTAGCTCAACCATTAGTGCGCCGGCCATGTACGCCAGGGCTGGCGGGTTAAAACCATGCCAGGTCCTGCCAAACAACAATGACAACTACAACAACAACAAATAGCCGGCATTGTGGCAGACGCCTGTAGTCCCAGCTACTTGGGAGGCTGAGGCAAGAGAATCGCTTAAGCCCAAGAGTTTCAGGTTGCTGTGAGCTGTGATGCCATCGGACTCTACTGAGGGCGACATATCGAGACTATCTCAAAAAAAAAAAAAAAAAAAAAAAAAAAAGTGGTCACCTCCTCTTCCTCCTCCTCCATCCTGGCTCTGCCTTTTATCGTTCCTGAGCACAGTCCTGCCTCAGGGTCTTTGCACTTGTAGTTCCCTCTCTGCGGATCTTGCTCTCTCTCCATCTTGGCTTTGGTGCCTCTCTGGGGTCCCTGCTCCAATTCAGCGCCTTACAGAAGCCGTCCCTGACCACTCTGCCTCAAACGCTCATCTAAGCCCTCTGTTACGGCATGGTTTTATTATCTTTATTCCATTTCTCACAAACTGAAATAACCTTGTTTGGCCCAAGTGTTCATACATTTATTTGCTGCCTTGACGACTGCGCGCGCGCGCACACACACACACCCACACACACCCACACACGCCCTCCCATGGCAAGCTCCCCCAGAACAGGAACCTTGTTTGTCCTTTCCCCTGCTTGAACTGGGTAACCTCTACCACTTGTCTAAGCGCTCAATAAACGTTTCTTGAGTTAGCCATCCTTGTTTTACAGAAGAGGATACTGGCATTCAGAAAAGAAAAGCTGAGTAGCCCAAGTCCCACAGTTAATAAAAAGCAAAGCTGAGATTTGAGCCCATCTCAACCCTAAAGCCAGCCACATTATTTCTTCCCTACTCTTAGGACGCCACATTGTCCCTCTTCCCCCATCTCCCTACAGACTACACGAGTCTCAAGCTCCCGAATCCTCAGCAGCGCGACCAGAGCTGGTCTCGGGAGACTCGTCTGCTACGCGCTGTCACCCTCCCCGCCCCCTGTCAGTCAGGCGGAGGGGGCGGTGCGGCCGCCAGAGGGGGCGCTGAGCTCAGAGCTGCCGCAGCGTCGGAGCCGGAACAGAGCGCGCGAGCTAGCAGGGCGCGAGGAACTAGCTGTAGCAGCCGATGCACCCTACACCTGGCACTGCTGAGACCCTGCTCAGGGCCCGCAACTGAGCGCCTGGCCACGGCAGGATCCCCTACCGGCTTCGAGTCCGTTCCGGCCCGGCCTAGCCGAGCACCTGCGTCCGTCCGCCGCAGCCGCCGCTCCATCCCCTGCCCGGGCCCCATATCCAGGTGAGGCGGCCGGGGACCTGGGAAGGGGAATGGGCTGGGGATGGAGAGGGGACTGGGGTGGAGGGAGGAAGGGGGTGGAAGATAGAGAGGGGCCTAGGGTGAGAGGGGGCGCCGGTGGGCGCACGTCAGTGTGCACCCCGGAGTATGTGTGTCCGCAGCTGTCTGGGTGGCCGTGTGGACGTGCACCCGCGCCCGTGTCAGTGTGTGTTGGAGTGTTCATGCGCGGCTGAGCGACTGCGTGTCCTGTATGTGCACGTGAGCATGTCCGTGGTGTATGTTTGCGTGCATGACCGTGTGACTCTGTCATGTGTGTACAGGAAGCCCCGGGTCTTCGCGCCAAGCCAGTGCTCCGGTTTCGCGGGGCTGCAGGTTGCAGGGCCCCGGAAAACCGAGGCGGTGGCGCCTCCCGCGTCCCCGGGTTTCAAGGACGCTAGGACTCTCTGCGGCCCGTAGGCCTTGCACTGGGGGAGTGGGGGCGAGGCGGGAGGGGAGTCTGGGCCCAGAAAGGCAATGCAGTCTCAGGGAGAGCAGGGAGGGGTTGGGCTGAGCGTGCAGGGCCAACGCACCGGTGCCCGTTTGTTCGCCCTCCTCAGGCCGCCAGGATGGACGTGTTTATGAAGGGCCTGTCCATGGCCAAGGAGGGCGTTGTGGCTGCCGCGGAGAAAACCAAGCAGGGGGTCACCGAGGCAGCAGAGAAGACCAAGGAGGGCGTCCTCTACGTTGGTGGGCGAGGCGGGGGTGGGGTGGGGAGTGGAGAAGGGGCTTGGTTGAGGGGCTCAGGTGTTCTCCAAGGGTGTGGGGCTGGGTTCTCCTGGGGAGCAGGGGGCCTGGGCTGGAGAATATGAGTCAGCAGATGGGGCTGGGTCAGCAGGGGTCACTGGGGACATAGCCCGCAGATGGAAGCCTTTAGTCTCCTGATGCAAAAAGGGGACAGAGTAGGGGTTGGTGACAGTGGAGTTTAGCTGAAATGCCAGGGACCAATGCAGGGATCAAAGTACCAAGCTTCCTTTTTCTTAGTATCACTATTAATAACTACCTGGAACCCTTATTCTGGGCTAGGTATGTATAAAGTGCTGTGACATCCATTATCTCATTTAATTCTCCGGCCCATTATACAGATCAGGGAAACTGGAGTTTTCCCAGAGTCTAAACACCTTGCCCAAGGTCACACATATGGCAGAATGTGAAGCTCAAATTTGAACCCAGCTTTATGGATTCTGAAGCCCCAACCCCTCCCCTCATGGGTCCTCCCTCCAGGCTTCCTCTCCAGCTACCTGCCAGGTTCAGGTGCTCCCCAGGCCCTGCCACCTCCCAGTGCCTGGGGTCCCTCTATTGCCATCTCTCCTCCAGATCCACCCTCCTTGAGGTTGCCAGCCAGTGTCAGGAGAAAGGCCAAGTGGTTAAAAATCTCACCCCAAATGTGAAAGGACTGGGCCTACAGGGTCATGCATTTAAGAGAAATACTGACTGGAAGTTGACATCTGTTAAACCCATACATAGTGATTCAGGGCTTGCTTATGTTAAGTAGATGTAATTATTCCCAATGCATGCTGAATCACTTGCCTACTTGCTTAGGGTCATGGCAGTCTTGGATTGTGGTAACTTGAAAAATATTTGGTGGCCACTTAATGGTATGATAGGCATTATGTGGATGTTGGTAATGTAACCGCGAACAGGAGGCAAAGGTGCCTGCTCTCCTGATGGTGATTCAGAGCATTTCAGTAGTAGGATTTGACATTCAGTGGCTTCAAATGGGGACCACATTTGGGTAGGGTGAAAAGAGGAGCTACCCAAGAAGGTGGCAAGGAACCAAGTAGGGGGTTAGGGGATGAAGAAAAGGCAAGTGCAGTGGCCCTGAGGTGGGCTGGAGAGTGGAGGGCAGGAAGCAGCTGCAGGAGATGAGATCAGAGAGGTGGGCAGGAGCCAGTTCACCAGGGACTCTCGTAGGCCTGGGCAGGGCAAAGCATAATTTTAACTGCCATGAGAGACCATAAACAAGGGACTGCCAAGATCTGATTTCAGTTTAGAAAAGTCCCTCGAGCCACTGGGGACAGAACGATTTGCAGGGAGGCCTGCTGGGAGGTAGCATAGCCCCCAGATGAGGGTGACTTCAGTGAAGGCAGTGGCGATAGAGACTGGGAGAAGGATTGAGCCCATATCTACCTGACTCCAGCCCTGAACTCCCTCCTGCCTCCTTCCCAAAGGCTTTCACTCAGGTTGGTCCCTAGTACTCTGTCTTTGCTATGGACTCTGCCCCTCAAAGACTTGCTCCTTTCCCTTAGGCTGGCACCCCTTTCCTACCTTCTTCCCTGCTGAGGAGCCCCCATGTTCTCTAGTCCCTATGTGTTAAAACCTCAGCTCCTCATAGCATGCCATTCACTGCCCTTCACGATCCTGCCTGAGTCTATCTACATTTCTCACCATACACATCTGTGGGCATCCAGAGGGCCCTGAAAACATACCTTTCTGTGCCTTCTCTGCATGGGCCTCTGAGCTTGGGATACCCTCTCCAGACTCCTCACTGATATCTACCTGTTCCCTAGTTCCCTATGCCTGGATAGTCCCCTCCCCCCAATTTGAGGTCCAGGAACTAAGTCTTTTCTGCTCTTTCCCTCCCAGACAGTGAACAAGTGGTCCAGGGCATATGCAAATAAGAGTTTTCAGGGGGAATAAAGAAGGCCTGCAGCCCCCCATTCCTGGGCTTGCTTCACCCCAAGAACTCTGTCTTCCCACACCACCCTCAGCCTACCCAGACACCCATTTTGGGCTCTATCAGAAGTTGTCTGGGACACCCCACTCCCTTGAAGGCACTCCCTAGATCAGGGCCTCTGGCCTTTTCCAACAGCCCCCCATTTGTTGTGACCGAGTTGCTACCCTCCTAGGAAGGACCAATCATTGATGTGGCTACCAGTCTCAATTGGCACATCACTTTTAGTCCCACCCAAGATAGCCCTCACTTTGGCCAGAAGGAGGCTTCTACACTTAGTTAGAGTCCATAGAGGAGATTGGGAGGGGAGGAGTAGTGAGATGTGGGCAGTGGAAGTGCCAGGGAAACTTTCTGTTTTTTGAGACAAAGTCCCACTTTGCTGCCCTTGGTAGAGTGCCATGGCATCATAGCTCACAGCAACCTCAAACTCTTGGGCTCAAGCTTCTTCCCAAGAAGCTGAGACTATAGGCGCCCACCACAACACCTGGTTATTTTTAGAGATGGGGTTTCACTCTTGCTCAGGCTGGTCTGGAACTCCTGAGCTCAGGCAATCTGCCTGCCTCGGCCTCCCAAAGTGCTAAGATTATAGGTATGAACCACCATGCCCGCCCAGCCTGGGAACTTTCAAAGTATAGATCTTTGTTGCCTTACAACACTGACCCCATTCCCACCCCCTCCCATCCTGGATTGAGTACTCAGAGTGCCTGGTAGCTGAAATTTTAGACTCAGAACGATCTGAACTTGAATCCCAGTTCAGTTGCTTCCTAGCTGCGGGCCCCTTCTTGAGCTTTTGTTTTGCGTCTATGAACCAGGATAATGTCAGCAGCTGCCTCTCGGGGCTAGAGAGAGATGAAATGAAACAGGGAGAGTAAAGTGCTTTGCCTGGTGCTGGTACACAGCCAACATCCACTAGAGGGGTGTGAGTATTATATGAGGCGGGAAAGAACCAGAAGTCCTGAAGATGTGAGGATGGGGGGCTCAGTGCGGTGATGAGAAGAGTGAGTTAGCATGAGGGCAGGAGTTATGAGATGTGAGGATCCAAAGAGGCATGTTGGATCTGGGATGCCCACTGCCACCCGAGTCCCTCTGCCCACTCTGTCACCACTGTTCTGTGCTAGAATCTCTGTTCCCTCAGGTCAGAGCCCTTATATGTGCTCCTTTTTCTTCCTGCAGGAAGCAAGACCCGAGAAGGGGTGGTACAAGGTGTGGCTTCAGGTACCAGCCCAGCCCTAGGGTAGCCCCATTTTCTTACCCCAGCCTGTGATCTGGCTGGAAACCAGAGGGCAGGGGAAGTGGACTCCCAACACTCCTGTGGGGGATGTGCCATGGGAGGGCGGGCCCCAGGATACTGAATAGGGGGCATCTATGCCTCCTTCACCCTGGTTCCCAAACCCCTTCCCCACTCCCTCCCTGCTCCAGTGGCTGAGAAAACCAAGGAGCAGGCCTCACATCTGGGAGGAGCTGTGTTCTCAGGGGCTGGGAACATCGCAGCGGCCACAGGCCTGGTAAAGAAGGAGGAATTCCCCACCACTATGAAGGTGAGTGATCTATCTTCTCACCACACACATAACACACACACATCAGGCACACAAAGAAACCTGCCACCATCTCCCCCCTCCTCCCAGCCTGGGTCTGTACAAGCTGCCTTCCCTCATGTTCTGCTGGGCTGTGCTAGATTCAGCTCAGAATGAGTTTGAATGAAGGTATGCATGGGAGTGATACTCCCTGTTACAGGGACCCAGACCTGCCCGTCTGCATGTATCCTGCTTGTCAGTGTGACCCAGACTATTTCTGGCCATGTCTGTATGTGTCACTGATTGTTCATTCATTTCTTTTCATTCAACAAATATCCATGTCAGAGAGGAATTATTCTGAAGGTTGCCGCAGTGAACAGGTTCCTATGTTCATGTAGCTGACATCGCAGTGGGAGAAGATAGACAGTAAAAAGAAAGCCGATGAGCAAGACGATTTCAGACAGGGATGATGGCTATAGGAAAGAGACAGCAAGCGTGATGGGATCCAGAGTCAAGAGGTGAGAAGGCTACTTTAGCTGCAGGGGCCATTTGAGCTGACACTCAAGATATGAGAGACAGGCAGGCATGAGATATAATGTATGGGAAGTATGTTCAGGTAGTAGGAAAGGCAAGTACAAAGACCCTGAGGCAGGTGTGAGCAGGAGCAAGCCATGAGGGGTGGGGGTGGCCTGTATATCACATGTTTGTGCAGGTATGTTTCCCTATGGGAGTGGTCCTGGCTACTTGTGTGTGCATGGAGACAGAGGGCCCCATTAGGAGCGCCCCCTGTAGGGTAAGAACTGTGAGCTCTGGAGCCCCCAGAGCTGGGTTTGAATCCCAACTCCACTACTTGCAGGCTACATGACGCTGGGCAGTCCTACCATATCTTTGAGTCAAATTAGTTGCTTATAAAATGGAAGACGAGGGTGGTGCCTGTGGCTTAGTGAGTAGGGCGCCGGCCCCATATACCGAGGGTGGCGGGTTCAAACCCAGCCCCAGCCGAACTGCAACAAAAAAATAGCCGGGCGTTGTGGCGGGCTGTGGTCCTGGCTGCTCAGGAGGCTGAGGCAGGAGAATTGCGGAAGCCCAAGAGCTGGAGGTTGCTGTGAATCCTGTGACGTCATGGCACTCCACCGAGGGCGGTAAAGTGAGACTCTGTCTCTACAAAAAAAAAAAAAAAAAGGAAGATGAACACAATAGGATTCTTACGCAGATTGGAGATAACATAGATTAGAGGTTCTCAAAACTTGAGGGTGCAGCAGAATCATCAGGAAGCCAGGTTAGAATATAGATTGTGGGTCCCATTCCTAGAATTTCTGATTCATAGGTCTGGGGCAGGACCTGAGAATTTGCATTTCTAACAAGTACCTAAGAGATGTTAATGCTGTAGTTCTGGGGAACATACTTTGAGAACCTCTGATATAAAGAGCCTGGCTTGCATACAGTGACTGCCCAGTAAGAGATGATAGCCACATAGGGAATCATGTGACCATGGGTATGTGTGGAGCATACCACCATGACAGAGTGCTCTGTGGACCTATAATGTATATATGTGTGTACAAGCATTCCTCTCCTGTGTGCTCCATGCCTGTCCACTAACACATGCAGACTCTGCCTCCATAGGAATGGGGGCTCATATTCCAACATTTGGTTGGATGATCAGTGTGCATTCAGCATGAGTGTATCCATCAGGTTGTGGGAGACCCCATACCACCCTCCACTCCAGACATTTTGCACAGCTGTCGGAAGTCTAGGTCTTGATCAGAAGTTCTAGCTCAAGTCTGGCCTCTGCATTTTACCACTAGTGTGATTCCCATTTCTTACAATCATATAACCAGTAATTGTTCTCATTCATTGATCTCTTGTCTGAATAGACATTTTATGTGGAGTAACTCATTGACTCTTCACAATGTCTCTATGAGCCAGGCACAATAACTAGCCTGAAGAAACTGAGATGAAGAAACTGAGGCTCAAAGAGGTGAAGTGACTTGCTCAAAATCCCAGGTCCTGCCTGCCTTATAAGGTGGTTGGCAGGATAAGCTCAGGTCTATGTCCTGGGAGTCATTTGGTGCTGACACAGGGCCAGGCCTTGTGCCGGGAAGTGGCATGCAGAGAGAGACAGGTCTAGCTTCACATGTTGGCCTTGAGGCTGTCTATGATGAGCCTTTGCTCAGAATAATTTCTCTCTAGCTGCCTTTCTCCTACCAGTACTTGTTGACATTTCAAGGCTGCTCTCTCAAGGGAGCTTGAGATAATAGTTATAATCCAAACAACAGCCCTTTGAGGCCCTGGGATATGGGGGAGCTCATGTAAGTCCATGGTCAGCATTTCTGAGACTCTCCCTTCCAGCTTATTTTCCATCCATCATCGTGGAATCCTCACCATACTCCCACAAAGCAGAGGGCTATCCTTGTTCCCAACAGGGGCTGCTGAGATTAGAGGTGAAATGACTTGCCTGATGCCAGCTAGCTAGTGAGTACCAAGGCCAAAATTTTTTTTAAGTGAACTTTTTACTGAAGTATAATATACAAGCAGAAAACCTGCAGGTCCAGGGCATTTTCACAAAGAGAACTCCCCTATATAACCAGCAGCCAGCTCAAGATAGAAATCCTACCTCCAAGGCCAGGACTAGGGTGAGACAAAGGAAGTGTCTGGGGACTCACTTGTGGGGGTCTCATTTGCATGGCTTCCAGAGCAAGTTCCTCCTTAACATTTGCCTCCTCCAAGGGGAGCTGCTTCCTGACTTCTGTCACCACTATTTAGTGGGTGTTTTTCAATTTCATGTAAATGTTATCATAATGTACATTACTCTTCTGTAACTAGCTTCATTCATTCAGCAGGAAGTTGTGTTCTTGTATGTATTGTCATTCTTCATTCTTGTGTAGCATTGTGTGATTACCCCACAGTGTTGGACATTTGTGTTGTTTCTAAACAATGTGCTCAAGCTGGGATTTTGCTGGGCTTTTTAACACTATGTTTCTTCCCTGGGTTCTGGTCATAGCTGGGTGACTTGGGAACAAATTTTAACATTTCCCTACCTCCTGGGCCTTGTCAGACCTATCTGTACAATGGGGGAAATAAGCCAGGTCAGGAATTTAAAATTCATGTGCCTACTGAGCCCACCTAGACAGGTACATGAAGGAGCTGAAGCTGCCTGGATGGGGTTGAGGCAACCAGAGTGCAGATGTGGTCAGTGCCAGCCTTCCAGGATCCCAAGCATGTGCCAGCCCACACAAGGCTTTGTATAGCCATGCAGGTACCCAGGCTACCTTATGTGCAGGCAGCTCAGTCCCGTGTTTATGCACATACATGTGTTCACCTGCAGGTGGCTGGCCATGTGTCTGGCAGCTCTCCCCCTCCCCCATGCATGCCCACTGGTCTGTGCCTGTCTGGGCAGCAGATGCAAGGGGGAGGGGAAAGTCTTAGCTCACACATCCAAGCAACACCATGAGCTGTTGCTTCCAGCTTATCTTAAAATAGCAACAGCTGAAGAAACCAGGCCACACAGGGCCCTGGGGGAGGGATGGGTGGTAGGTGGCAGGGGAATGGCTCAGTATCCCTGCCCAGCCCTGTCTCTGAGGCTCCATCTCCCTCCAGCCCAGTGGAGCCCCCAGAGCCATCTCTGGGGTCCCAATGCCCAGCAGAGAGCATGACACAAAGGAGTGAGGGATAAATAAGTGGCTGAAAGTGCTATCTGTTCCCCTCCAACCCATCAGCCCAAATGGTGGAATTGCAGAAGACTGCCAGGTGTGAGGGGTGGGGAGGTGGGAGGTATGGAGAGCCTAGCTCCCCCCACACACCCTCAACTGATTGGGGGGTCTTCACCCTTCACATCTCCATCCCACTTCCAAGGCACTCCAAATAAAACTAATTAAAAATTGTTGCACTGTCAGCCTACCCTACCCTTTCCCTAATCAGCCAAAAGCTTACCAGCATAGGAGTTTGGGGGGCATCCTGGCTGCCCTCACCAGCCCTGGCCTTCTCTGCCCACAGCCAGAGGAAGTGGCCCAGGAAGCTGCTGAGGAGCCACTGATTGAGCCCCTGATGGAGCCAGAAGGGGAAAGTTATGAGGAAACACCCCAGGTGAGAGGGCAGTGAGACTGGGTGAGGCTTTGGACATCCGGGAAGGTTGCTGCTGCCTTGGCTGGCACGGAAGGTCCCTGCATTATAAGGTTAGGCCAGGGAGCTTCAGTCTCCCAAGTTTAAACCAAGCCCTAGGAGGTGGAAGCAGGGAGGGGATAACAGATGGGGCCTAGTCCTGGCCCCAGACACCCGTGCTCAGTAATACCTAATTGACCCCAACTTTAGGTTCCTCCGCTGCCCAGGGGGAGGGGCATGCATTACACTGTTCTTCTTGAGGGGTGGGCTCTTGGGCCCAGAACTTGGCCACATGGTCTCCAACACGCCTCCCTTTTGCTCTTCTCTACTCCACCCCGTCCCTCTGATGCAGGAGGAATATCAGGAGTATGAGCCAGAGGCGTAAGGGCCCAGGACGGCCCCCCACCAGCAGCACAATTACCCCCCCATCCTGTCCCTCCCCCATCCACCAGAGCCAGGGCTGTCCTTCTATCCCTTCTCCCCAAAACACGAGATCTTCCTTCTGCTCTGAGGCGACCCTCGGAGCCTGTGTTAGTGTTTGTTCATCTGTCTGTCCCACCCGCCCGCATCCAACCCTAGGGCGTGGATAGGGCTAGGGCTGCAGCCGCGGCTCGCCCCATCCAGTCCAGTGTCTGCGCGGATGTAGCATGTTCTATGTGTTTTTAAAAGATTGGAAAGCAAAGGCTCCTCCCCCACTACGACAGAGAGCTCTCCCAGAGGTTCTCCGGCTGCCTCAGAGCACAGCACCCACCCCACTCCCACATTGTCACCAAGAGCCTCTTTTTTTGTTTGTTTTAACCAAAACCAGGAGCCAGGCTGTGCCATACCCCCTCCCTCAGCCAGCCCGGTCGGAGCGCGGGCGTCGTGTGTTTTGATTGTGGCATGAAGAGTCCCCCACATCCCAATGTGAGCGTGTCCCGGGCGGGCGGGCCCGGCCGCCCCCCGCGTGTCCATGAATAAAGCCAATCTGTCTGTAGCCAAAGCCGCACGGGCTGGGCTGGGGGCCGGGTGGCGGCAGCACACGGAGGCGGCTGGTCTTGCAGGTCTGAGTCCGCCTTACATTCAAGCCCAGGTCCAAGACTCGGGCCTCCACTTCTCCATCTCCTATCATCCCCCCAGATGACAAAAGGACTGAGGGTTCCTCCAGGGTTGGGACAAGCAGTTGGCTGCGAGGCGGGAAGGTGGCCTCGGGCGCCCCCTGCCGGGGCGTAGAGTGCCTGCCGGGAGTGCAGGGTCCAAGGAAGCTCCGCGCCGCCACAACGCTGGGCTCCATCGGCTCACACCTCGCCGCACGCGTAGCGCTGGCGTGCGGGTACCCAGCACGAGAACGAAGTCGGTAGCATCCACCCTGGCCGGTGTGCGCATGCAGGCGCGCGTGCACGCACGCTGGCCAACACGTGCAGAATTCCACTCGTTTTCATTTGCACATGCGCCGCGGAAAAGTCCTTGGAAACCAGCAGCGCGGGCGCGGAAAGACCTCTCCTTTTAACAACGTGTACACGCACAACCATCCCTGCACACCTGCCCAACTCAGAAAAACCTAAGGGGAGGGGAAATGGGCAATTGTCCCAAAAGAGAGAGAAGTTTTGACATCCGATGCTTCTACAATTTCCTTCATTCTCCACACCCCCGCTCCAAAGGCGCCCGGTAGTTTGAGGCATCCGTTGAGGTGGGCGAAGGTCCGCGGAAGCTGGACAGGAACCTTTAGCCCATTAGGACCAGCACTAGGGGGCCCTCAACACCGTCTAAGATCGCCTAGGAGGGCGACAGAGAAGAGGCGGGCTCTGCACAGAGGCCCCGCTCCTCATGCGAAAGCACCGCCTTTATTGGCACAGAAGCTCCCTGCATGAGCCCCCGCCCTCACCAATGCGTAAACATCAGCGCCCGCCTGCAGCGCCCCCGCTTTCTTGCGGTAGAGGCCCTCCGTGTTGCCGTAGTGGCCCCGCCCCCGGCCTGCGGGAGCTGCGCTTAGCTTTGCCGCAGAGGCCCCTAACCTCGCCTGCGCGAGACCCCGCGGGCTTCTATGCCTCAGTCTTCCTCGTTTCCGTGCCGAAGCCCCCCTCACCCCAAAGCTGAAAGAAACTTACTGTATTTATTTAGCTCCCCAGTGTTAGCATCAACTCCTTACCTGAGTTGTTGGGAGCAAGAGGTGATGCCAAGCCTGGGAAGTCCTTGAACACCACTGGAGACTTTTCGGTTCGGGTCACCTTGGCCTGCAATGTAGTGGCCTTCACTTCCCAAAGTAGGAGGCAGCTGGCAGACGTGTGCATAGGGAGAACAAACCGGTGGACTTGGTTGGATTGTGTTACTCACTTACGTGATGATGCCAGGAGCTCCAGCTCACAATCTGCAGGGATTGCAAACTCATGGCCCTGAGGCTGAATTTGGCCTGTAAATATATTTAATTTGCTAGCACATGTTTTGAAATAATTTAAATTTGAATACCTTTGGGTTAGGCAAACCTTTTCCAGTTGGCCAAGGTCTTTTCCCTCCCTTTTTTATTACACCCATCCACTTCATTCTTTTTCATGAACTGCCTGGCCCCCCAAAACTGAGTTTGCAACCTTCTATCCAGCTACCATCACTTGATCTCCACTTTTAAATGGCAAAACCAGGTTCGTCATCTGGCCTGTAGGGAGATTTATTCTTCCTTACTGGATGCCAAGCTCCACACCTGGCCCTACTGAGAATGGTTCTGCTCCAAGACCAGTGTTCTCATCTGCCAGGGTCACTTTAAATGTATTCCAGGCACTGGCCCAGAAATGTCAGCAGAAGATGCCAGCCCTGTGTCAGATGGCAGCCCTGACTCTGGGAGTGTGTGGGCCCACACAGCTCATGAGCCGTTCCTTGTGACAAAAACCAAAGCATTTCTAAGCTCCTGGTATATCCCAAGCATACAACATTTATCTCCAGTAATTTTACTTGGAACTCCCATGAGGGCAGTTATTAGCCTCAAGTTACTGAAAAGGGAATGAAGGCCATAGAGGCAGTCACTTTTCCTAGGTCACACTGCTGGTAAGTGGCAAAGGCCACATTCAGCCCCAAGCTTAACCACAAAGCCTAACTCCTTCGGAATTTCCAAAAGGGGCTTGCTCTGTCTCTAAAGGGAGACAAACAAAAACTGTCGACAACAAGAAAATGTGGAAGCAGCAGTGAGTTTACAGACACTTGTGCAATGTCATGGAGACCAGTAACGAGATTGTGTGCGCATGTGGGTTTGAGCTGTGTGTGCACACTTACATATGGGGTATGGACATGCAGGCATGCTGAATATGCATCTGTGTTCGCAAATGTACGTGAATGTTGTCCATGCATGTTATGTGTTCATTTAGTCATCCAACAGTGAGCCTTGCACACCTGCTCTGTTCTTAGAAGTCAGGGGCTGCAGGGAACAGCCCTGCAGGTCACTGCTCTGAAATAACTCACCTCCCAGCCATCACAAAATGGTCAATAAATACAGAGGACAAGATAATTTTGAATTTTATGATGAATTTAAAACAGAGTGATGTGATAGACTGTGACAGAGGTGGTGGTGACCAATGTTAAAATAGGGTGGCCAGGTTGTGTCTGAGGTAGTGAGGCTGGGGCTGAAGCTTGAATGATTAGAGTGGGCAGGGGAGGATCTGAGGGAGGGCATGCTATGGATGGAAGAGAAGCCTGCCTGTACTCTGGGGTGGGCATCAAGGCTGAGCCTGACCAGGCCACCTCTCCTGACCCACACTTTCCCTTCTTTTGCCTGTACGCTTTCCTCCATCTGGGCAGCTGCTCTCAACTCAGCCTGTTGAAATCTTTCCCTTTTTGAAGCTTTCCCTGGTCTTCTGACAAGCAGTGATTTTTTTCCTCATCACCCCCATCTCACTTAGCTGTGCACACAGAGATTCCTTTCCACCCTTGGTGGCTCCCTAAGGGCCCTTGCTGGGTGCCTAACCTGAAAAATGCCCTGTCCCCCTGAGGAAGATCTGGGGGCTGTCCCCATGTCCTCACCATTTGCCCATCTCTCCCCATTCTTCTCCCTCACCCCCCCAGTAATGCAGCTCCACGGCTTCTCTGGAACTTTATTTTTGTTTTCTCCCTTCCCTATTTATAGCTCTCTCCCCTTCGAACCATCCCTGCATCCATCCCGTTGCTTAGAAACCAGCTCTGGGCTGAGGGTGGGGGAAGGCCAGGCTGAGCCCAGGCAGGGGGAAAAGGAGAGCTGTCACCCATGCACCCTCCCTCATCACCACCCCTGGGCTCCCAGAAGCCTACCCCACCTTCTGCCCAGCACCCACTTTCTCTTTGAGAAAACAAAATATGACAAGTGGAGCCTTTGGTGAAGTCCTTCATGGCTTCTAAAGGGCATGATGAACATGATTTCAAGTGTACCTCTCAATAGCCTGCCCTGCTCAAGGCCTGGATCCATTTTTTCAGACGATGAAAGTGAGGCTTCAGGAAGGAAATGACCCACAACCAAAGCCTTCTCAGCAGAATCTCCATGCTCTGGATTTGGTAGCCTTGGGATATTGGCCTGAAGTACTGAAAAGAAGACTTGATGGCATAAATAATTCCATAATTAATTAATCCATTCTGTAATCCATTAATTATAGAAGTGGAAAGAAAAATTTTGTGACGATCCTGCCACACACTAAGCCACTAGTCATGTCTCTGCCATGCCCTCTGCCACACAGCCTACCATTCTCCCTCAGTGCACCCACCATTGCCACTCCATACCCCTAACCGTGCCACTCTACTGTGGCCCCACCATGACCCCCATATGCCTCCCTCCTTGTTCCTACTGTGCCAACCTGCAGCTTGTCTAAGTAATTCCACAGATTGGACCAGGAGGTCTGAGCTTGCTTCCTGGCTGTCATCTCACTGGACAGTTGCACTGAACTAGATAACCGCTCAGAGCCTTAGTTTCCTCAGCTCCAGAATAAGGATGCTAATTTCTATCCCGCAGGACTAGTAGGAGAATGAATTGCAGATGAGAAAATGCCTTGTAAACTGTTGAGTGGTATAAAACTTTGAGTGATCGACTGTAATAGTTAATACTGTTGGCCAAGTGTGGTTCGTGCCTGTAATCCCAGCACTTTGGGAGGCCTAGACAGGAGAATCACCTGTTGCCAGGAGTTCAAGACCAGTGTGGGCAACATAGTGAGATCCTGTCTCTAAAACAACTTCAAAATTAGCCAGGCTTGGTGGTGTGTGCCTGTAATCCCAGCTACTCGGAGGCTGAGGTGAGAGGATCACTTGAGCACAGTTCAAGGCTGCAGTGAGCTATGATTGTGTCACTGCACTTCAGCCTGCACAACAGATTTAGACCCCGTGTCTAAAAAAAAAAAAAAAAAAAAAAAAAAAAAATTGTTGTTAGTGGCAAGAGGCAGGGGCCTAACATGGGCCCTAGGATTAGAGAAGGAGCTTGGATCCAGGCAGAATGAGGAGTGTGGGTGGAGGTTGCCTGAGAGCACCCGGGGAGTGTTGAGGAGTAGCAGAGGGGAGCACAGAGGCCTTCTTGGGACTGATTCCTCCTTCTCAAGAGCTCCGTTCCCTACTATCCTACTATCTGCTGCTAATTCCCCACTCCTCCCCAAGGCCTAACCCTGCCTTCTAAATAGGCTCTCTGGGCAGAATGGGGGAGGGGGCTGCCCAGAAGCAGCTGGGCCATGATTCAACTTGAATCACCCATCCAGATCCTGGGCCCACCCCCAGCCAACCAGGGCCTGCAGCTGCTAGGGGTGAGGGGCTTGCAACAAGGGAGGGAGGGGCCTGTGTGGGCAGCAGGTTGTGTTCATATGTGCCCAGCCAGCGACTCTCATGAACATCAGGGCAGCACTGTGAGGGCCTCAGTGGTGCATGTGAGATCAAGGTGCAGAAGGCAACCACATAAGCATCAGTTATCTAGGCTGATTGAGAAGGCAGGGTTTATGTGCATATGTGTGTGTGTGTGTGTGTGTGTGTGTGTGTGTGTGTGTAGGGATGTGCACATCAAGGGTATTGCATACATGTCTATGTAGGGCTAATGATATGGTTGGAGTTTGACTCCCAGCATTGTTACTTTCTGGTTGTGTGACCCTGGTAAGTTACTTAACCTTCCTGAACTCCAATTTCCTCACCTATGAAATGGGAATTATTATAGTCTTGCCTCAGATGATTTTCCTTAAGAATTAAGTAACATAAGCTGATGACTAGAAAACACTTAGGCAGTCAGTAAATGCATCCTATCATCCTCCTCCTCAGCATTTAGGATACTTTAGGTTATACCCTGCACGATAAGGATGGGTGTGTATCGAGATGTCTGGATTCAGATGTATGTCTGTGCAAACCTCTGCAAGTGTTTCCAGAAGTGTGTGAATGTATGTTGTATGGGTATCCTTGAAGCAGACCCAGGAACTTTATAGAAAAGTTGAGTTTATATGGTATTGCCTGCCATACGTTACTTTCCCACCCTCACAACAGAGCGCACACCTTCCCTGGGGTCTACAATTTGTTGAAATTAGGCCTAGAACAATCCCGGTGTCCAGGAAAGAAGGTCAGGAACTATGGATGCTGCTGTATGGTGAATCTCAGACTGTCTCAAAAGCCGTTAGCCTCAAACAAAACTGGAATGGGGGCAGTTTGCTAACCACAAAGGAGGGTGTGCCTAGGTGTGAAAAGGGGACTGTGTGTTATTGGGGGCGATAAGAATATGATATGGACATGAAGAGGGGGGAGAGAGGACAAGATATACATTGGATATGTGTGCGGGTACATCCATATGTGTGTGCAGGGGTGGCATTGGGGGGGTGGCTGCTGTCTCTGCTCTGGTACAGTCTGCTTGTCTCCATGGCGCCTGTTGCCACACATGCTTGCTTTTCAGAAAGTCACTGGGATTGTTTATTCCACCCCCGGCCTGGATGCCAGCCAAGGAGCTGCAGGCACTTGTTTGTCTTCTGGTGTATACAAGTGTGTGTGGCTCCCCAGTGGCAGACCAACCTGAGATATGCACGCACACTCACATGGGTGTAAGTGAACATTTTGGTTGTCACAGGGTGAGCCTGAACCCAAGGATAAGCCACAACCTGGAACTAAACAGACTCTCTCTACATGAGGACCAAGATGACCCCTAGCAACTCCAGGTCTATGAATGCACCACCAATTTAGCAACTGGAAAAGTTCCAAGAAACTCAGAACCAGCTGCCCTGGTTTGAGTTCCATGCTCCACCCCCATCTCCCAAACAAATCACTGACAGGGATTGGCCAGGCCTTGGACAATGCTCACCCTTAGAACTGGAAGTGGGGTCCATCCCACCCCATCATATGGGCTTGGGTAGAAAGGTGGTCCTCCAAGGAAAACGCAAGTGCTATGGTAAGAAAAGGGTGCACAGTGCTCAGATGATTTTCCCGACCCTTGTAGTGGATGCCATGTTATCCACTACAAGAGCCTATACTTTTGTCAGGAACTTGGAGTGTTTTTCTCCCTACATTTAATACTTAGCTCTCCCTGAGAGCTCTGAGAGCTAAGCATTCCAGATGAGGAAGTTGAGGCTTACAGAGACCTTGACCAAGGCCATACAGCTAGTAATTGGCAAAGCCAGGACTGAACCCACACTGACAGCCTTTGTGCCTGTTTTAAGCTTCCTCTACTTTAGCAAGTGCTTTGCTTTGTTATCTGGAGATTACCCCTCCACCCTTTTATTCTGAGACAGTCTTATTCTGTCACTCTGGGTACAGTGCTGTGGCACTCTCAGCAAACTCAAACTCCTGGGCCCAAGCAATCCTCTTAACTCAGCCTCCCAAGTAACTGGAACTAAAGGCGCCCACCACAACACCTAGCTAGTTCTTCTATTTTTAGTAGAGACAGAGGTCTCACTTTTGCTCAAACTCCTGAGCTCAAGCAAGAGATTATTCTTACTATTATTATTGTCATTATCTGAGATTGAGTCTCAATGCTGTCACCCTGGGTAGAGCACTGTGGCATCACTATAGCTCCCAGCAACCTCTAACTCTTGGGCTTGAGCAATCCTCTCGCCTCAGCATTCCAAGTAGCTGGGACTTGGCATGCACCACTACATCTGCTAGTTTTTCTATTATTAGTAGAGATGGAGTCTTGCTTTTGCTCAGGCTGGTCTTGAATTCCTGAGCCCAAGTGATCTGCCCTCCTCAGCCTCCCAGAGTGCTAGGGTTACAGGTGTGAGCCACTGCACCCAACCCTTTTTTTAAATTTTAAGTTAATTTGAGGGCACAAAGAAATGCATTTGTTAGGTAAAGTCCCTCTTATAATTGTCTCTCACTCCCAAGAGGTGTGCCATACACCCTAACATTGTGCCCATTAGGTAGGAGCACACTCATTCCCTTTCCTTATTCCCACAGGAGATCCTTATTTAAATTTTTTTTTTTTATCAAGAAGACCCCGTGGAATAAGAGTCATCCCAAAGTATGGCAGAGAACACAGATGAAAAGAGACCCCAACTGTGCCCACATAGCAGACACCGCTGGAGTTCTGACCACATCCCCTCAGGTGCCCATACCATTTCTGTGCCCACAGCAGAACTCCCAACACCCAGTACCTGCATCTTGGTCAAGCAGATGCTGTCAGGCTGCTGGGACCCACTGCACCCACATGCATTATGGGCCAGAAGTGTCTGATAATTAACACATAGCCTCATGCAACATACCCCAGGGATGGCCCTTAACTATTGTCTGCCAGGTGTTGGGATATAAATATCCCAGCTTTGGCTTGGCACCTGTAGCACAGTGGTTAGAGCACCAGCCACATACACTGAAGTTGGCGGGTTCAAACCCGGCCCAGGCCAGCTAACCAACAATGACAACTGCAACAAAAAATAGCTGGGCGTTGTGGCAGATGCCTGTCATTCCAGCTACTTGGGAGACTGAGGCAAGAGAATTGCTTGAGCCCAAGAGTTTTTGAGGTTGCTGTGAGCTGTAACGCCATGGCAATCTACCGAGGCCGACATAGTGAGACTCTGTCTCCAATAAATAAATAAACAAATATCCCAGCTCCCTGGCCCTCAGCCAGGAGAATTCTGAGATGTGTATTTACCCAGTTTCCCAAGGCTTCTCTGGAGAATTAAGCTTCACTCACCCACTGTGGCAGATGACCTTGTACTGGCTCCCTTCCCTTCCTGGGCCACCTTCCTACTCCCCTGCTGGTGTCCTTGTACCTCACAAATAAGCCACACACCTCAGTGTCTGTGAGCTTCCCTGGGGCTCTGGATCCTCCTCTCCTTCCACCTGAGCCTCAAGGCCCAGCTCTCCTGCTCTGTCTTGCTGGCATCTTCTCTTTTCTGTTTGTACAGGGTCCCTCCCATCAACACTGAAACACTTTCGAGTCTCCCCCTTCTTAACTTTTCTCTCTCAAAGCCCAGACTTTTCGAGGCAGTTATCTACTTGCCAACTCCCCTTCCCCATTCCTATTTTCTCATCACCCTGCACTACCATGTCTGCCTCCCACCCCACCTCTCCACTGCCTGTGCTCTCATCAAGTTTCCAATTGCCTACTTTTCAAGTCCAGCAGACACCTTTTGGGCCATGTCTTGCCTTCCTGATGTGATTGATACTGCTATCCTTCTGGAACATTCTCTCCCCTTGGCTTCTGAGATGTCACACTCTCCTAGCTTTCTTCTGGCTTCTCAGACCACCGTTTCCCATTCTTCTCTGCAGCCTTCTTTTCCTGGCCATCCCCTTAATGTTGGTATTCCTCAGGCCCTCATGTCTCCCTCTGTAGTGTATCCTCTCTTCCTGCCAATACTCCTCTCACACCTTCCATCACCAGCTCTTATTTGAGCATTGCCTAGTCTGTCCCCAGCCTTGGCCACTCTGGAGCTTAGCTGTGAACTTGAATGTCTCAGCATGGCTATACCATGAACCCCTCCTTTTCCCTGGGGTTATCAACTGTCTATCCTCCAACCACCTAGCTCCTTCAAGGCAGAACCTCAGAGAAGCAGCAGAATCCCCTCTCTCTCGTGCCTACTTCCATTCCTTGTCCAAAGGCTATTGATTTTACCTCAGATAGGTTTCCAATTTTACCCTCCTCTCCTTTGGAACAAACACTGCCATGGTTCAGGCAACATCAGCCCTTGCCTGAACAACTACCTCAGCCTTCCTACTCATGCCTTGTCCCTACTCCTGTCTGCCCTTGTCCTGCCCCAGGGGAAATTTTTAAAATCGCCAGTTGGTTTTCACCCATGGGAAACTACCCAGCCTTGATTTCTTCTTCTGTACCACGGTGCCAATAATGTTTACCTTGAAGGGCTGTAGGGAAAATAAAATTAAAAGAAGAAAGTGGAGGGCAATGCCTGTGGCTCAGTGGGTAGGGTGTTGGCCCCATATGCTGAGGGTGGCGGGTTTGAACCCAGCCCCAGCCAAACTGCAACAAAAAAGAATAGCCGGGCGTTGTGGTGGACACCTGTAGTCCCAGCTACTGGGGAGGCTAAGGCAAGAGAATCACCTGAGCCCAGGAGTTGGAGGTTGTTGTGACCTGTGTGACAACACGGCACTCTACCGTGTTGAGTAAGGCGATAAAGTGAGACTATGTCTAGAAGGAGAAGGACATTGTCTTGTGGACAATGAGCAATTTTCAGAACCAGAAATGTTAGGAAGCAGCCCAGGTGTTGTGCTGTCCTTGGTGCTGAAATTGGTCCCACACACTGAGGTTTTCTCCTTCTCTGGAATGCTAGATGATAGACGTTCGTTTCATAGGTTTCTTCATTTCCCATATGGATTTTTTTACATATATATATCACGGTGAATACAATATAAGAGTTAAATGTGAGGTATCAAGAGTTAGACTGCATAGGTTGTAATCCCAGCTCCACTACTAACTAGCTGTGTCACCACAAACAAGTTAACTATCTGCATGTTTCCTTATCTGGAAAATGGCGATGTAATACATTAACATTAACTTGCTCCGAAGTGATTGGAATTGAAATTAAATGAAACCTCTAAAGAAAACCTTAGCACAGTGTCTGTCCCCAGATGAGAGTTTCATTAACATTAGTCGTTACTATTTTTAGTAACCGGTTTCATAGAATAAGCGCGAGAGGGTTTGTCACCTCTAGGACAATTACAGAATTACTGTTATCTTCTCTGGAAACCCGAAGAAGAGAGGACTACTTCTCTGCTAAGAAGTGTGGAGAGAGTGGGCAGCAAGTCCTCCTCGTGTCTTTGGCAATTCAGATTTAACTGGAAGCCCCTGAACACTTCCTTCAGCCTCCGTTATCCTTCTGAGATATCTATGAGGTGATAACGTTAATACCATTTTACAGATCAGGAAACTGAGTCTCAGAGAGGTGAAATGCTCCAGCGTTCCCAGAGGGAGGAAAATGGAGTTTGCACAGACCAGAGGGCGCGGGGCCCCCTGGTTGGGCAGACCAGCAGCCGAGGAATGGAAGGCTCCTCTTTGGCACCACCACTGCTGGCATCCCCGCCACTCGCTGGAGCGTGGGCAGCCACTACCAGCGGTTCTCAACCCGTGGGTCGCGACCCACAGGAACTGTATTAAAGGGCCGCGGCTTTAGGAAGGTTGAGAATCACTGCACTAGACAAAGGGCCGGGGGCGGGGCAGACTGGTGGCTGCGAGAAGGCCGGAAGTGCGGCCGAGGAGGAAGCGGGAAATTTCCTTGCAGGAAGAGCTCAAAGATCGCGCCGACCTGAGGCCCCATCCCAAGGCCTCTCTGAGTCCCAAGTCCCTCTTCAGTAAAACAAGGGGAGGGCATTCGCTGGGCTGGGTTGAGTAAGATCAGAGACGTGGCGCCACCAGCCCTCGATAGATGAGCAGCAAAGGGGCTGCCACTTTGCGCCTCAGTTTCCCGGTCTGTGAAACGAGAACCCGGCCGAGGAGGGCGGGAAACCCAGGAGCCCGGGGCCCTGGCGGGGGCTGCAGACGAGGGGCGTTCTCCCTACCTCGGGCCCC
Source organism: Loris lydekkerianus (assembly GCA_963574355.1). Classification (NCBI taxonomy): domain Eukaryota; kingdom Metazoa; phylum Chordata; class Mammalia; order Primates; family Lorisidae; genus Loris; species Loris lydekkerianus. The sequence goes on along the minus strand of CAUYPK010040215.1, from coordinate 60,930 downwards.
GCTTTCCTTGCGGGCACCGCCCCCTCCCGAATTCCGAGGCCGCCAGTGGGCCAGCGCGCATGCCCGGGGCGGGGCGCGGGGCGGGAGCGCGGAGCCGGCGCGGGCGACGGCGGCGCGGAGTCTGCGGGTCCGCCCGCCAGCCCGGCCGGAGGCAGCCGAGGCCGCTTGGGTGGCGGCGGTGGCGGTGGTGGTGGTGGCAGCGGCGGGAGCCAGAGCACAGCGCGCCGAGGAACCAGAGGCGCGACACTGCTGGGTAAGAGCCGCGCCCACACCTGTCCCCTCCCGGCGGGAAGCGGCACTCCCCCCGGTCTGCTCGCGGCGGTCTCTGTCCAGGGTCCTCGAAGCCCTCGGCGGCGGGACTGGGACACGGCGCGCGGCGTGCGCCTGGGTGTGTGTGCGCGCGCGGCTGGGGGCGGCGGGTGTCGATTTCCAGGCTCTTGGCTGGCGCGGGTGGGGGCGGGTCTCGCAGCGCCCAGCTGAACACCTGAGGGGCCCTGTGGGCCAGACCGCCCTCTGTGTGGGACCTGCTCTGCTCTCCGCCACGCCACCGCCTATGGCTTTGTTCAGCATGGCCGTGCGGGAGGGGGTTCTTCCCGCCACGGGGGTTGGGGGAGGGCGTCCTCCCGCGTTGATTCATCTTCTCCTTGGGGCGATCTCAGCGCTCCAGTGGCTCCACTCACACTACTGAACACACTCGCCATCACACACCCAGTGTAGCACCCGCTCTGGAACGCGATCATACACCGTTTAAGCACAGTGTCTCATTTCCCTGGGCGAGGCCACAGGTCTACACACACACACACACACACACACACACACACAATAGCTGTTGGTCATTCCATCAGACTGATAGACAAGGCCACTGTGCACCCACCCGGTACACGAGTGAGAACCTTGTGTACACAGCAGTCACAGCTACGCACCCACACTAGCCATCAAGGATCACAGAGTAGTCAACTCAACAATATTCCCTGATTGCAACACACTCGCACCCTGCTCTGGCTTGCTTGCATCTGTTAATAGCCACTGTCCACATGAGGTGTCCTTCTTGTACTCCAGACCCTAGAGTAGCTGTCACACTTGGGCACACACTCTGTTACACACACTCCCTCAGCTTGCTGCCCACTCCCAACCACACTAGCCCATGTTTGCACATCCTTGAATGTCCATGTCCATTCTTGCCCTTCTGTGGATGGACGGATGATCTGGGAGCTGTGTCTGGAAGGTCTGGCTATCACCTTTTTGCTAGAATCCTCCTGCCCCAGGCAGGAGACTTTGCTGCTCTGATGGCACTAGGAGAGGTGACAAGGGGCAGTAGACTAGGATTCTGAGACACACTCACAGGTACACATGCCCCCTAAAGCTGCACAAACCTTTGTTGATCTTGTCACCATGAGGGAGGTGTTTACAGGAGCCTGGCAGCCCTGGACCTGATTGGGCGTGTAAGGGTGGCTCCACTCTGGAAAGAAATCTGAGATGGAAAGGAATGGGCTGGTGAGGTGTCTGCATCCTGAATGGGCATTCCTAGGGGCTGCTCTACCCAGGAGCAGGACACAGGCACCTGTGTGCACTCGCAAGCCATGAGACTGTGAGGCCATGTGGCTACACATGTGTGTACATACAGGTCCAAGCCACCCCCACAAGGCACAAACACACAAGCCATTCTGCATATACAGGGTGTACATACACACACCTGAAGTCTAGCAAGAACACAGGAGCTAGGTCCTGGCCCCAGGTGAGCCCATGCTGATACAGTCATCCACAAGCAGCCTGCTCCTTTGCACTCCAGGTGAGCCAACCCACATACCTAGGAAGGCATTGTAACCTTTTGCGTCAGTCAAGGCGTACTCACCTGTTTGTGCCCAAGCGTGCAGGCTCATCTGCTTATGGTGTGTGCATGTTCTTGTAGGTGGGTGTATGTATGTGGGGACACTCTTGTTTCTTCTACTGCATGCTCCCTAGTACTGTTGCCTGTGAGATTCACCAGATCGAGAGAGTCTTGGCCTGATCCCAAAGAGCAGAAGTTTAAGTGCTAAGTGTCAGTGTCTGAGGCCGTCGATGATATGAATAGGAAGAACCCAGGCTTTGAGCTCATACACAGCTGGTTTTGAGTCATAACCTTCCCTACACCCAAGCTTTGTGTCATTGGTCAAGTCTTTTCTCCTTCGGACTTCAATGATCTCATCTGTGAAATGGGATGTTAACGCCCTCCTCATGAGATTGTTGTAATGTCCAGATGATAAAACAAGTCTGAGAGTGTTGGTCCCAGTTGATGGAGATGAGTTCCAAAAGGAGGGTGGGAGGGGAGAGAATGTGGGACCCCAGGCCTGGGATGCCTCTTAGAGAAGTGGCGCAGGGGTCCTCAAACTTTTTAAACAGGGGGCCAGTTCACTGTCCCTCAGACTGTTGGAGGGCCGGACTATAGTTTAAAAAAAAAAACAAACTATAAACAAATTCCTATGCACACTGCACTATCTTATTTTGAAGTAAAAAACCGAAACAGGAACAAATACAATCACACTGCTGTAGTTTGAGGATATTGAGACCTCCTTAAGAGCAAGGAAGGGCCTGGTGGAACTATAAGGAGTAGAAGGTCTTGGGGCAGATCTTAAACCCAGGGCTGGTCTAGATGTTCTAAATATATCTCCTCTCCCATTTCATAGATTAGGAAACTGAGGCCCACAGAGTAGAAAAACTCATCCAAAGTCATGGAGCAAGTTAATGTCTAAACTGAGGCTTGACCACACATCATTCTGCCTCTCTGACGAGGCTCTTGAACAGCAAGCTGGGAATGAGAAGCTGGCCTCTTCCAGGAAGACTTTCAAAAGGGGCATGTTACCAGCTGCGCCATACTTATCCTCTCAAAACCTCAGTTTCCTCCTTCTAGAAAATGAGAATACAACACCTACCTGTAAGGCTGATAGGATCTATACACAGTAAGGGCTTGACTTGTACGTGGTCATCCCTGCCTTTCTTGGTGTCTGTTTAGTCAAGGATTAAAACTCAGATGGTTGTAGGCCTTCTGCACCAGTCAAGCCATATTCACCTGTTTGTGCCCAGTGTGAAGGTAACATACATGAGGTGCTGGCTGTAAGAAAAGTGATGGCATAAATTCAGTGATGGACAACAACAGTCAGCTAGCCATAGGGAAGAATGGAGATTGTGGCTAATTGGAGAGGACACCCCCAGCTTAGGAGGCAGGCCCTGCTCAGTTCTAGCTGACTGTTGCCATGCAGAAGCATACTCAGATTGCCAAATTTTAGTTTTAGTTTTTAGCTGGCAATCTGACTCTCATATGAAATCTTCAAATTTTTAAATGTTGATCAGTTAATTCTTTCTAAAACTGATTTTAAAATTTGTTTAGCACTCTGAGTCAAACCAGCATATTTGGGGGCCAGATTTAGCTAGTTTGTGTCTCTGCTGTAGGCCCTTCTCTCCCGTGCCCCCTCCTGGGAGCACAGCTGGGCTCTGGCAGGTTGAGTAGATAAAAACAGGCCTTCCATGTACACAGCCCTGCCCTAGAGTGAACAGAGCCAGGCACACCCCTCATTTTCTTTAATTTTCTCCATAGCCCTGGGGAGCAGGGGGTGGGTTCTTAAGGGTCTGTAGTGAGAAGAACAGCCTCGCTGGAGGTCTCAGAGCTGCTAAGTAGTCAACTGTCCTGGCTCTGCCTAGGCCTCACCCAGGGGAGAGGACTTGGTGTGTGGGGCCCCCAGGGCTGAGGAGGACTGAAGTGAGGAGACAAGGACCCAGACAACCCCTCTCGTAACCTTTGCTAACTCTTTCTAACTCCAGCCTAAACTCCTTGTATAGCTGCTAGGCAGATGTTAAGTCCTACTTTCCAGAGGAGGAAACTGAGGCAGGCGTGAAGGGCAGGTCTTGGCCCTTACTGGAACCTGGACCCTTTCTCTTTCCTGTCTTTGCAAGTTACTCTGGCTTCTAACATACTTTTCTATAGACCAAGGATTGAAGAGGTTGCAAGCAGGTGACCTAGGGGCCAAAGTTGGCTCACAAAAGCTTTTTGTTTGCCCTCTGTGATATTTTGAAAGTAAGGCAATATTGGGTAGTGCCTGTGGCTTAAAGGAGTGGGGCGCCAGCCCCATATGCCTGAGGTGGCAGGTTCAGACCCGGCCCTGGCCAAAAACTGGAAAAAAAAAAAAAAAAGGTAAGCCAATATTTAAAATACAGATATCCAGATTCATGACTTTGCTCAAAAATTAGGAGACCAGGCTATGCACGGGCCATGTTCACTTTCCTGCTCAAAACACTTCCAGGAGTTTTCTAGTACCCTTAGGATAAACTGTCCCTGCATCCTTCTCCCCTTTTCCTGCCTCCTCTCCCCACTCTTGCAACTCCATTCCAGCTACTCAGGCCTTTTACAGCTAACTTAGATGATGACATCCTCAAAGGGGCCTTTCTTGGCCAATGTCTAAACCAGCAGCCTACTCCTTTATCTTCACAGCATTTATTATTTGAAATTATATTGTTTATTTGCTTTTTGTTTATTGTCTTTTTGCATCTAGAAGGCAGGGACCTGCATCCCTTATCCACTGCTCTATCCCCTGTCCTAAGAATAGTGCCTGGAACATTGCCTATATGTTCAGTAAATGTTGAGTTAATGGATGAATCCCTAACTGGCCACAACTGGCAAGAATTGAGTATAGTTGCCCCTTTAGAAGGGGCCAGTGTTCTCCAGTTTGCCACAGCCCCCACCATTCCCTATAGTTTCCCTCACTCTAGGATGTCCAGGAGCCTCTGTCACCCAGGCTGGAATGCAGTGACATGATCATAGCTCACTGCAGCTTCAAATGATCCTCCCACTTCAAATCTGGAGTAGCTGAGAATACAAGTGTTCACCGCCACATCTGGCTAATTGTTCTTATTTTCTTTTAGAGACGAGGTCTTGCTGTGTTGGCGAGGCTGGTCCTGAACTTCTGGCCTCAAGTGATCCTCCTGCATCAGCTTCCTGAGTAGCCACACAGATGTGAGCTACCAAGTCTGGCTTAGGTGTCAGGAGTCTTTAATTACCTACCTCCCTTGCTCTACTGTTTTCCTTATGGGATAAAAAATGTTTATTTAAAGGCAAAAAATGAAGCTGGACCCAATCTATACCATGCAAATCTGATGCCCACGCAAGTCCTACAGTCTGGCAACCGGCCAACACCTCCCATTTATACTGATGAAAACCAAATCCAAAGACTTCCATCCAGACCTCTCCTGTGCTCCCGACCTGTCTCCTACCTGCCCCTGGATATGCCAGTGTAAATCCTATGGGCACTCCAGTTCAGTTTTCTCACCAGTGACCTGTGATCCTTTGCAGAGCTGTTCCTCCTCCTGTGTCCCCATCTTAGTGATGGCTTTCACCCTCCAAGTCCCATAATCTTAAAGCAGGGGGGTCCCAGTAGTGAGTAATGTCAACGAGTTCCTATCCAGGGACCTGAGGCCTCATTAGGGACCCAGAGGTGTGAACAGTGACATAAGTGTGGTTAGGTAGAGAATAGGAGGCCATAAGAACCCTGGTGGGCAGAAGTCTCACTAGAGAAGATGCTTATGCTGAGACTGAAGGTGGAATAAGAGATAAGCAGGCAAGTAGGGAGGGAAAGATTCCTCCAGCAGAGGGTATATAGAGGCTGTGACAGAGAAAATATGAAGCCTAAAGATGGATGACCCTAAAGAGGTTGTGCTTGTGTGTGTATGTGTGTGTGTATATGTGATTTGGGGGTGGGAGTGGGTAATGAGAGATAAATTCCAACAGGGAAGTACATTCATAGAGGATTAGAAGCACATAAAAGAGCTAGACTTGACCCTAAAAGGTAATAGGGAGTCATAAAAGTTTTCAAGGGTTTTTGTCCCCATTCTTAAAAAAAGTACCATATACACACATAACCAAAATTCATACATCACAAGGGGCATACAAAGAAAAGACTCTCCCACTTTCACATCTCGTCTTATTTCCTAGAGGCAATCACTGCTAAAGGTGTCAAGGTATTCCCTCCAAAAATTGTCTCTTTATCAACAAATCCACGCGCGTGTGTGTGTGTGCGTGTGTGACTTTTCCTTGGCTATATGCAAGGCATCCTCGTAGCCATGCTGTCTCCTGGCTTTTCCTCATCACTCCACACATCCTGGTTGTTGTTTGGTGTTCCATGTGGTCATCCCACATTTCACAGAACCTGCCTTCTAGTTCTCTTCTCACCCAGCTACGCCCTTATGTTTCCTGCTGCACCGTCGGTCTGTCTCCAGGACCATCCCTGAGGTGGGTTTTCTGGCTCAAATGCTGTTTGCATTGTAAACTTTGATAGAAATTGATAAGTGGTCTTCAAAAAAGATTACAACCAGTTTATAGTTCCCACAAGAATGAGGAGCCCAGGAGTAGCGCAGTTGGATCTATATCTTAGAATAATCATTCAAGCCAGTCACAGTGGCTCACACCTGTAATCCTAGCACTCTGGGATGTTGAGATCTTAAACCCAGGGCTGGGCTAGGTGTTCTAAATATATCTCCTCTCCCATTGCACAGATTTGGAAAGGAGGATCATTTGAAGTCAGGAGTTTGATATCTGCTTGAGGAAGAGCAAGAGCCCTTCTCTATTAAAAATAGAAAAATTAGCTAAGTGTGATAGTGGCTCCTATAGTCTTAGCTACTTGGGAAGCTGAGGCAGGAGGATCACTTGAGCCCAGGAGTTTGAGGTTGCTCTGAGCTAGGCTGATGCTATGACACTCTAACCCAGGCTAGACTCTCCAAAAAAAAGAAGAAGAAGAAAAGAAAGATCATTCAGTCATTCATGTAACAAATATTTATTTATCAGGATCTTCTCTGCTTACTGCATGTATACCAGTCATTGTTCTTGACCCCAGTCTCCTGGAGCTGGCATTCTAATGAGTGACACATCATAAACAATTAATATATATGATATGGCAGATGGTGACAGGTACTATGGAGGAAAACTGGGCCAGAAAAGGTGAGTGGGTCACCTTATACAGGGTGGGTCAGGGAAAGCTTCAGGGAGCTGACCATACAGATAACTGGAGAGGAAGCTTTCTGGGGAGAGGAAAACAGCCAGTGCAAAGGCCCTGAGGCAGGGGGTGTTCACACATCAGCAAGGCAGCCAGTGTAATGGAGAGGGAGAGTAGTAAGAGAAAGGCCATAAGGTGATGGGCTGGATAATGCAGAATCTTGTGAGCTGCTGTTGCGTTTACTTCTACTTTGCACGAGAAGGGGAGACATTGCCTGGTTCTGAGCAGAGGGCACTCATGTGATCTGCCTTGGTTTTTACTAAGATCTCTCTGGCCTCTGAGTTGAGAATGAATTATACAGTAAAGGAAAAAGAAAATGTAGATGAGGAGTGCCAGGGGTTTAGCCCAGAGTAGCGGTCAGAGTTTGGATCTATTTTGAAGGTGGATCCATTATGCTTTGCTGATGGATGGGATGTGAGGTGTGAGAGTCACAGATCACGCTAGGGATTTTGGCCTGAGCACTAAGGACATGATTCTGGAGCAGATTTGGAGGGAGTCAGGAGCTCTGCTTACTTTGGCTGCTGAGCATATAATGGAACTGAGTTGCTTATAGATCCAGCTGCCTGCCAGACCCTCTTTCTAGATGTCCCCAGGCACCACAAACTCAGCTTGTCCAAAACAGAACACCCTCTTCCCCAGATCTCCTGCCTAGCACCATTGCCCAGCAATCTCCACCCTAGTCAGTACCCTGTGGGCTACCCCTCCTGTGACCACTACAGCCAGTTGACACATGTCAGTTTTCCTTTGGATGTCTCAATTCTGCCTTTAACTTCCATCCCCAGGACCTGCTGTGCCATCTCTTGTCTAGACTATTGCAACTACTCAGGGCCTGTTACAGAGAAGCAGCTAGGTGAATGAATGAAGGATTAAATGAATGATTTATCAGCCTCCTTATAGGTCTTGGCCAATCTCTCTCCTCCTTCAGTCCAGCCTCCACACCATGCCAGAGGAATCCTTGAACACACACACATCTATGTCCCTTCCTTGACCATAACCATTCACAGCTCCCTGGGCCTACACAGACACAAACTGGTGATCCATAGACGTGTTTTATTTGGCCCATGAAGTGTTTTGGGTTTTTATAAAGTCTTGACTTAATCAGCATATTTTACATTAAAGCCTGGATTTTCTAATTCTCTTAAGAAACTAGAAGAGCTGGTACTGCTAAGTGGTATTTCTCTAGGGCAGCGCTGGGCTGATAGATTAAATGACCCACCTGGCCTCTGTGGCATCAGAGTTTGTGGGCCCTGGCTTAGAGAATGAAAGCACAACTTCTGGACAGTGCACTGCATAGGATGGGGTTCCAAAGGGAGGCTGATGGTAGTAAAGCTAAAGTTATGCTGTGGCCAAGTTGTAAAGGGCTTTGAATAGCATTTTAAGAAGTCTTTATAATTTTAAGAAGGGCCACTGAGAGCAATGAAGCAGGGGAGTGACATGGTTGCATTGTTTTCAGCCCAAGCCCTCTGAGCAGGATAGGACCAGAAAGGGGCAGAGCACCCAGCAGGTAGGCTCGGCTGCTAGGAGGTATAGGAGGAGGAGGTGGCCTGGATGGAGTCTCCCTAAGTCTGAGTCTGCTCTCTCTGTTTCAGAACCAGATAGCAGCCTTGGGCTCCAGCATGGTAATGACAGATGTGCAGTGCTGAAGACCCAGCCTGGCTCCAACTGCTTCAGCAGGACTCCAGTGCCCCAGAACCCCGGCCCATAGATCTCTGCTGCCCACAGGATGGGAGCCTGGGGGATGGGGACCTGGCCATGAAGGATTGCCGCCCTTCCCAGCAAAAAGCCACCCCTGCAACCCCCAGGCACACCCCTGACCAAAGCCCAGGAATGGACTCTAGATATAGAAGCCCCAGTGGTGCTGGGGAAGGGGCCTCCTGCTTTGAGGGCCCTAGTGGGGGCTTGGTCTGCCCCTCTGCAACCTGTATCCCTTCCCAAGAGGCAGCCTCCAAGGAGACATTGGGGACACATGGAGCTTTGATCTCAGGGACATTAGAAACCACCTTGTCTGGGAAGCCAGGGCCTGCATCCTCAGTAAAAACTCATCCTATGTCCTCAGAAGTCAGAAATTCTATGTCCCTGGACAAGATGGATTCAACGCAGGCAGAGTCCACTTCCCTTGGAAAGGAAGATACAGGGTCCTCAAGGGAAGCAGAGCCTATGTTTATAGGAAAGACAGAGCCTGTAATCTGGGGAAAAGGGGACCCTTTGGCTCCCAGGAAGATTGATCCCATGACCCCAAGAAAGGAAGATCTTGAATCTTTGGGAAAAACAGATCCTGTGTGCTCCAGCAGGGTGGACACAGTGCCCCCAAGAATGGAGGATCCTGTATCCTCAGGCAAAGTGTCTTCTGTATTTCCAAGAAAGGAGGAACCCACGTATTCTGGAAAAGAGCATCCTGTGTCCTCAGAAAAGATGGGTCCTGCATCTGCAGGAAAAGTAGATCTTGTGTCCTTGGGAAAGAGAAATCCTGAGCTTCCAGGGAAGGTAGATCCTATGTCCTTGGAAAGCACAGATTCGGCATCCACAGCAAAGGCAGATCCTGGCCTCCTGGGAAAGCTGACTTCAGGGTCATGGGGCTATCCTGAGCCTGTGTCCTCTGGAACAGTAGCTCCTGGGTCCTCAGAAAGGGTGGAACCTACACGCGTGGAGATGGCAGGACCTGCATCTATCGGAAGTGTAGAAACAGTGTCCTCCACAAAAGAGCACCCTCAGTTCCTAGGAATGACAGACCCGGCCTTCTCAGGAGAGGGGGATGCAGTGTCTGAGAGAATGACAAAAACTATGTCTGCTGGATATGCAGGTCCCATGTCTTCAGGAAAGACAGATCTCACATCTTGGAAAACTGTGGATCCCCTGTCTTCAGGCAAGGTGGATCCATTTCACTCGGGAAAGGTGGATCCCATGTCCTCAGGAAAGCCAGAGCCCTTGTCTCCTGGGTGGGCAGAATATGTGTCTATGGGAAAGACAGAAATTGCATCCTCAGGAAAAGAGGACCCCATGTTTGTGGCAAATACAAAAACATCTTCTGAAAAAGTGAATCCTGACTCTTTGGAAAAGACAGAGCCTGGGTCTATAGGTCCAGGAAATCCTAAGTCCTTGGGGGCAGCAGGTCTTCCCTCTGAAGTGAAAGCTGAAGCAGTGACTGGGGAAGAAGGAGATCCATTGTCCTCGGAGAAGGCAGGTCCTGTGGCCTCTGGAAAGATGGATCTCACAGCCTCTGGGAAGGCTGATTCCCTAGCTTTAGGAAAGGTGGACTCTGTGAGCAGAGGAAAGGCAGACACTGTCCCCTTTGGAGAAGTGGACTCTTCCATGTGTTTAGGTAAATTGGTGTCCACAACTCCAGGAAAAGCAGTCCTGGTGTCCTTGGGAAAAGTAGAAGCTGTCCGAGAGAGAAATCTGGAGTCTCTGCCTCTAGAGAAGGAGAATCCTGTGAACTCCACAAAAGATCCCAGGCCCTCTGCGAAAGCAGAGCCCAAGGGTGGGGCCAAAGCAGAAACAAAGCTCCCTGGGCAGGAGTGTGAGGTAGCATCAAAAGCGGAGGCTGTGTTTTCACAAAAGGAGATGCCTCAGGCCTCAGAGAAGGTGGCTCCTGGGTCCTCAAAAAAAACAGAAGGCATTGCCTCTGGGAAGGCAGAGCCTGTGGCCATGGATAAGGCCAACTCCACATCTTCCAGGAAAGCGGAGTCCCCGACTATGGCTACATCCATCCCGTCCTCCAGGCAGTCAGACGGCAAACCCGGCGGCTCAGCCCTGTCTCCCGAGGGTGCAGGGAGCGGCAAAGACCGTGTAGAGCCAGGGCAGGTGCCCAGCGCAGAAGCCTCCACTCTCAGCCGGAAAGACCTGGCAGTTGCTGGGGCCGAGAGAAGCTCCCACGCGGAGGCCGCGGCGCCCCTATCCGGGCCGCGGACTCGCGACAATTTCACCAAGGCGCCGTCGTGGGAAGCGAGCGCCCTGCCGCCGCCGCGCGAGGACGCGGGCACTCAGGCGGGCGCTCAGGCCTGCGTCTCAGTGGCCGTGAGCCCCATGTCTCCGCAGGACAGCGCGGGTGGCCCGGCTTTCAGTTTCCAGGCGGCGGCTGGTGCGCCCAGCCCGGCGCCCAGGCCGCCCTCGCGCCGGGACGCGGGCCTGCAAGTGTCGCTGGGCGCCGCCGAGACGCGCTCGGTGGCCACCGGGCCCATGACGCCACAGGCCGCTGCGCCGCCCGCCGCGCCGCCCGCCTTCCCTGAAGTGCGGGTGCGGCCGGGTTCAGCGCTGGCAGCTGCTGTGGCACCCCCAGAAGTGGCCGAGCCCGTACGCGATGTGAGCTGGGACGAGAAGGGCATGACGTGGGAGGTGTACGGCGCCTCCATGGAGGTGGAGGTGCTGGGCATGGCCATCCAGAAGCATCTGGAGCGACAGATCGAGGAGCACGGCCGCCAAGGGGCGCCCGCACCACCGTCAGCCGCCCGAACGGCCCCGGGCCGTGCAGGCTCTGTGCGCACCGCGCCCCCTGAGGGCGCTGCGAAGCGCCCGCCTGGCCTATTCCGCGCACTGTTGCAGAGTGTGCGCCGGCCGCGGTGCTGCTCGAGAGCAGGACCCACAGCTGAGTGAACCTGCCGCCTTTTGTACGCCCGGGTTTCTAACCTCCTCAGGCTCCCTTCCTGATCCTAGGCTCCTAGAAGGGGTCCCCTCTGCGTGCCACAGGCCTGAGGGGTGAGCAGTCTCTAGGCTAGGGCCTTCTCATCCCCATTTTTCTGACCCTCCTCCCCTCCCATACACACAAATGAACCCCTCTACCAAGCTCCTTTGTGGCCATGAGCCCACGGACCTGGCCAGCCCCAACACCCCGTTGCCCCCTCACAGCCCTCAGTTCTATTCACTCCTGGTCACACTGGGTGACCACAAGGACCTGTTCAGTACCCCCATCCCCACTCCCTGTGAGCTGAGGAGATGTGAGGCTCTTGAGATGTCCAGACTGGTGCGTTGAGGTCGCCAGTGAGGCCAGATCCCCAAACTGGAAAGACTGCATGCACATTTGAGTGGTAATGCTCCAAGTTGGCAAGGATCGGTGTGAGCCCCCAAGTGTACAAGGCTGTGCATGTGAGGCCCTGGACAACATGGGGGTATGAGCGAGTGTGTGTGTGTCTCCACACAGTGTCTGGCCCCATGGCTGGGGCATCTCTTGCATGCTGTTGGTGGTCATTCCCCAAATCCTGTTTCCCACCTACCCGGCCCAGTCCCCCAGCCCATCCCCGTCCCTCTGGGTTACTGGTTCATAATTCTCAGAGAGGCCAAAGGCAGCTTCAGGAAGTCACAGAAAGTCTGGATATCACAGCAGGCCTCACCCTGGCAACCTGGGTGACAGCTGGTCTTGAGTATTAGGGACAGGACAGAGCTCATTCTACAACCGCAGTTGTCCTTAAAGGCACCCTTTCCAGCCCCTTGTCTCTCCTGTGCTGTGTACCCCACAAGTCTCTTATGAACACTCAGTGCCCCTGTTCCTGCCCTTGCACCCACAGTTTTGGGCTACAAACTGTCACAGTATACATTGATAATAAAATCTTTCCCCAGTCCCTGTCTGCTGTGATTGGCCAAAAGCAAAAGGAGGCAAAGCAACAGGATATATATTATTATCTCCAGTTAGGGAATGATGGGGCCTCTTCGAGGGAGCCTGGGAGAGTGGGGGCCCCCCTCACAGGTCTGTGGTGTCCAGGCTGTCATTGGTGAAGTACCGCTCCTGCTGCTGCTGCTGCATCCCTGCGCCTGCCTGCCTTCCCGACAGGACCACACTCAGGGGCTCTGGAGTCGGCCCCTGCTGACTCTGCTGCATCTCCTTCTGCTAGGGAGAGGAGAAGGAGGTATGAAAGGGCAAAACCAGGCCAACTCCCTAGGCCCTAGGGGCACAGGTGGGCCTTCACACCCATCACCAGATGGCTCTTTGGCTTGGGTCCCACCTTGCTCCTCCCTGGGCCTCAGCTCTTGGCTGTGTCCCAGAGGTGGCCCTGACTGGTCATGGTGCAGATCAGATGAAGGGGTAGGCCTGAGAGGGTGTCATTGGCCTTTGCCCCACCCAGTGTACAACAGCATCTTGGTGTCCTGCCCTTTATTATTCGTCCTGAATAATACCAGGCCCTGTGTCCTGTGCCAAGGAGCTAGCCCAGCACAGGCCCTGCCATCTGCACCCCACAGCAGGCACCATGTTAAGAGGAGATCCATCTGTCACTTCAACTACCCACAAAACTCTGCGGGAGAGGTCATGTCCCCTGTTCTATAGATGTGGAAACAGACTCAGAGAGCTCTCCTGGCCAGGAAGGGGCAGACCACTGGTATTACTGGCTCTATAGCATGTCCGTGGTGTGATGCTGCTCTTGGATGAATTTGTGTTCTCTTTCTACTACCCTTAGAGGGATGCCACATTGCAGGCAGGTCCCACCTGCAGTTCATCATGGCATATGTTCACTGTCTCACCTGCCTTGCCTTTTCCTCCTCCCCATGTGACATGCTGCACTCACACACACCTGCTCACACATACACCCTCCTGATCCCCCAGGCTCACTACTCTGCTGCAGAGACAAATGCAGGGCCATCACCACCCAACCCCCCACACCCGCCCACCACCACCACCCTCCCTGGGGCACTCCAAGGGCTTTTTCCAGACTCTGGCTGTTCCAGTCCCTGGTAACATCTGAGGGGCCCCAGAGGGACTAAGCATTCTCCCAGTGCTCTACAGAGCCCTTGTGACAGAGGCCAAGTGGAGGCCTGCCCAAGGTGATGTGACTCAGTCCTAGAGACTGGAGATCTGGATTCTGGTCTGCTCTTGCCCTGCAGGCTCTCTGACCTTGAAGTCAGCACCCCTGTTAGTTTTTTGGAAAGGTCGGAATGGTTGAGCCCTCTGAGCACTCCTACCTTCCACACAAATGTTTATGAAGCTCTTGGACAAGTCACAGGACCAAAGGATTCTTGGAGAAAAGGCCACACCCATGACACCCAACCAGCTAAGGGAGAGGAGGGAGAGGCAGCTCCCAAGAAGGCCTCATGGCCTCCTAGTCCTGTCCAGTGGGCCCTGGGCCCACTCACTGCTGCAGGAGAGGGGGTGGAGCCTTGGGCAGCTTTTTGGAAATAAAGCAACCCCTCCAAAACAAGGTCTTAGCTCTTTTCTGGCTTTGAAGAATCTCTGTGGTCTGCCCATCCTTCCTCCCTCTCCAAACCCTTCTGTCAGGGCTCCTCGCCCATTCCCAGCCCACAGGAGGCTCTTAACTCCACTCTTCTGGGGAAACAGAAACATCTACCCAGGGCCACCGCTCCAGCAAGCAAGACTATTCCCTTTTGCTTCAGTTTCCCCAGATATGTTCATTAGATATTTTGCTTCAAACTATCTTCCAGCAGAAAAGAGCTGTCCACTCAGAGGTCAGTACTGTCTTAATTACTACATATAACCCCATCCTGGGAGCCTGTCTGAGGGACCATGTAACACTGGTCCACTGTGCAACATTCAGGTATTTTAAAGCCCAAGGGGGGGGGGGAGCCCTAGGGAGGCTTTGGTTGACCAAATCTTTCCCAATAAGGAGTCCTTAAGGAAAATAAATACTGTCACATGAGGTCAGGCTGGAGCCCCTGGCCAGTAGACAGGGACTGGGCCAAGCCCAGGACATAGAGTGGGGGTGAATATGGATGGATGGTGGGTAGATACTTGCCCACACACACACACACACACACACACACACACACACACACAGAACCTTAATCTATTACAGCTCAAATGTGCCTTAGAGAACTGCTCTAGGGGTGGTTTTCCAAGTGGGAAGGAGAGAGGGAGTCCACTGACCTGTTCTAGTGGTTGTCAACCCACCTGCACATTAGAGTCCTCTGGGCAGCTTTTATAGCATATCCATGCTCAGTTTCCCCCAGGCCATCAGAACCAGAATCTCTGGGTGTGACCTGTACTTAGATGCCTCTAAATAGCAGACGGGCATGAACTCTTGGTCTAATCTCACCAACTAATCTATTCAACAAATGACGGTGCTGTTGTTTATTTGCACCTACCTTCCTTCTCTCCTTTGCTAGACTTTGTTCATTCATCTCTGGATCTCTTCCCCACCCCTACCAGCTTTTATGGAAAGGCCCTAAAGGGTGGAACTAGATTGTCAAGTACTTATTTGTGCCAGGTGGTTTTTATGCCTGCTCTTATTTAATCCTCACAAGAGCCCAGCATGGTTGATGTTCTAACACCCATGAGAAAGCTAAGAACTAGACGCAAGATGTCGCCTACCCAGGATCACACAGTGAACCAGTGGAGGATCAAGAATTGGACCCCATTCCAAAGCCATAGAGTTTCCTGAGGCTCGATGCAGAGAAGGAAGGCTGCTTATGTCAGTAGCAGGGCTCTCCCTCTCTGTCTCCCAGCCTGCTTCAGAGAAGGATCCCAAGGCAGAAGCCCCAAGTACTAGCTCATCCCCCATCTTGCCTTGACTTCCTGATGGCTGTTATCCAGATCCACAGAATTTTCATCCAAGGAGTTGAGGCTGTGGGAGAGGTGATGGAGTTCAGGTTGCTGGCAGGCCCAGTCTTCTCTGTCTTTGGCCAAGAACTACCACTGCCTCCACCATCACCACCACCACCACCACCACCACCATCACTGCCATCACCATCACCTCCACCACCACTACCATCACCATCACCTCCACCACCACTACCATCACCATCACCTCCACCACCACCTCAACCACCACTACCATCACCCCTACCCCCACCATCACCATCACCATCACTCCTATCACCACCACTAACACCATTACCATCACTGTCACCACCACCACCTCAGCCACCACTATCACCACCATATTCACCATCACTACCACCACTACCACCTCAGCCACAGCCACCTGCTAGCATGGCTGTGAGAGGCACTGCTCACC
Source organism: Loris lydekkerianus (assembly GCA_963574355.1). Classification (NCBI taxonomy): domain Eukaryota; kingdom Metazoa; phylum Chordata; class Mammalia; order Primates; family Lorisidae; genus Loris; species Loris lydekkerianus. The sequence goes on along the minus strand of CAUYPK010040215.1, from coordinate 45,020 downwards.
TGAGGTAATCCAAGTCGCCAGAGGAGAGGTACTCCAAGCCCACGTCATTAGCGGGGAGATTCAGCATAGGGTTGGCCCTGGAGAGAAAGCCTGGTCAAGCAACCATGGCCCTCAGCCACCCTACAATGTCTCTTATCCACCCCTTGACCTTTGCTCACCGCTCAGTGTTGTACATGTTAGTCCCTGGGATGGCAGGGGCTGAGGGCATCACCCCCGCTGCTGTCTTCCGGGCCTCTTTGGCAGCCTTCATAGCCCAGAGTTTCCGGTGGTAGCTGTGGGGCACAAAAGGAGGCAGTTGCACTTTCACTGCATACCTACTGTGTGCCCAGTGGAGGCCCTGAGAGTGTAGCTTCACCATGATCCTAGCAGGTGAGAGTGTTAGCTCCCTTTTCAGTAGCAAGGCTGAAAACCAAACCCAGATACAGCTACTGTCTCTTCACGTGTTGGAAAAAGCAGCAGCATATGTTCCATGTGTTGCATATGCCAGGTGCATGCTGCTCTCCTAAGTGCATTGAGGACTCTAGTGTCATGCCAATTCTGCAGATGAGGAAACAGGATTGGGGTGAGGTGACTCACCCAAGATCTCACAGTGGGTCACTGGGCATTGACAACACACAAACCCAATTCCCCAATCCAAATTCTTTCTAAAGACCTCCCCTCCCCCCAGCCAGCTCCCTGATGACTTGGATGGTGGGAGGGGGTGAGGGTTGGAGACATGGGGACAACAGGAGCAGCACCTCTTCCGCAAACACACGAGGGCCACGGTCATGATCACAAGGGCCAGCAGCAAAGCCACCCCCAGTGCTATGACGACAGTGATGAGCAGATTGGGCAAGTCTGACTCCTGGCTCTCCTGGGAGCCCTGGGGAAGGAGGCATGTTAGAGAGGCTGTGGGGTTAGTATCCTACCCTGCCTGTTCCCCTGTCCTGCCCACTGCCCATGCTCACCACCACCACCAGCCCCAGCTGGAGCAGCTGCGTCAGTGCATCCTGGTCATTCCGGATCATCCTGATCACAAAAGTCCACTTAGGCCTGAGAGACACTGGCATGCCTCAGGCTTCCTGTTCACCCTTTACACCCACCCCAAAGGCAGCCCCACTCACACACTTAGCTCGTTAAGTGTCAGGGCTGACCCATTGGAGAAGACAAAGTAGGCATCAAGGTAGGAGTGGGCACGGGCCCTGGGAAGGGGCAGGGTTGAAGAGTCAGCAGCCCAGACCACCCAGTAGGCCTCTCCTGCTGCTTCTCCTCCTCCCCCCAACCCCAGATCTGTGGGCACTCACCGAGACACCGAGTCTATGTCATGAATGTTTACAACATAGACAGTAGTCCTAGTCGCCTGGGTGAGAGCCCTGCAGAAGGGGCAGGTGTCACAGAGGCCTGGGGTAGTAGCCTTAGTCTAGGCCTGTGGCCAGGGCTCTGCCAGTGGAATTAGGAATTGTGTGAATGAGTAAGGGGCACCTCCTCTGGACTGGACTATTGGCTAAAAAGGTAGCACCTTATGCAAATTAGAAAAGGAGATTCCCGGCTCGGCGCCTGTGGCTCAAGAGGCTAAGGCACCAGCCACATACACCTGAGCTGGCAGGTTCGAATCCAGCCATGGCGGGTTCGAATCCAGCCCGGGCCCACCAAACAACAGTGATGGCTGTAACCAAAAAATAGCCGGGCATTGTGGCGGGTGCCTGTAATCCCAGCTACTTGGGAGGCAGAGGCAAGAGAATCTCTTGAACCCAGGAGTTTGAGGTTGCTGTGAGCTGTGATGCCATAGCACTCTACCCAGGGTGACAGCTTGAGGCTCTGTCTCAAAAAAAAGAAAAGGAGATTCCCTCTTCTGGGGTTGAGTTTATGATTTAGCAAGCAGGGTGCCATTATGCACAGTCTGCACATCTATACATAGAGCCCTGTTTAGGCTTCCCTCTGCCCTTGGCTGGGCATGGCCTTCTGGGAACATGCCAAAAGGAACAAGGTCAAGTGTGGGTAAAAAGCAGGGTTGAGAGACATTCCATTCAGGGATGGGGAGCCCATGCTCCAATCTTCCCATAGCCCCCTCCTGGGCTCCTTAGACCTACTCCTTAATCTTTGTTGTGCTGGCTCCCACCTCCTCCTTGGGTGTGGAGAACTGTAGCCGCACACGGTAACTCTGGTCCACAGTGAAGAGCTTGGGGAAGAGGGCATAGGGTGATGAAGCATTTGGGACCTGGTGGGCTGGAAGAGGGCATAGGAACTGGAGACTAGACTGGCACTCACATTCAGGGTGATTTTGGCTTCCTGGGCAGGACTCACAGAAGGTTTATCCTGGGCTTGGACTGTCACTTGGTAGGTGCCTTGGAGAGTGGAATCAAGGCTGGTCACCAGCCTATAAAAGGTGGGAGGGCACAGTTCAGTCTTGGAATTCAAGCTGGAGTCCTCTGGAACCCACTTGTATACCTCCCAGGGTGAAGAACTCACTGCCTTGAGGCCCTCTTTTGTCCCCCCCCAACCCCCTGGCCACCATTAGGGGCTGCCCGCAGTTACTCAATATTGCCAGTGAACACATCAGCCTCGGAGGAGGTAGAGATCTGGAAGAAGCCCTGGAAAGGGGTCATGGCCCCATCCTTAGAGATGAAATCCACTTGTAGGATGGAGAATTGGATGGCCCCATTGTTCCCTGAGTCATCATCTCTGGCCTAGAAGCAAGAGTGGATACCATCTAGGGGCCAGGCCAGACCAGTCACCATGCACCCCAACAGGGATCAGAGGCAAAGGTGGCCTGCGAGGCTGGTCCCCCATCATCTCTATCAGCCTTCCCCAGGATGCCCCCAAATAAGCAAGTCCTTTGGAAAAACAGTGTGCTTACTCTGCAGATCCAGATTTGGACAAGTCCCCAGCTCAACAGATCACTAACCAAAGTCTCTCACATGTGGAGATCCTGCCCTGCTTCCCCAACCCCTCCACTGCCACACACACCGACACCCACACTCACAGCATAGAGATGCTCAAATTTCCTAAGCACCCACTGTGTGCCAGGGACATTCCCCTGCACCCGTTTTACCAGTGTTTACTAACATGAATATCAGTGCCACAACCCCAACTCAGTTCATTCCCCCAAACCTGCCCATAGCCTCTCCATCAAAAGAGACTCCTAATATAGCTGCCACTAGGCCAGTAACTAGTGGACCATGAATCCAGCAATGGAGGGACAAACATTTTTATTCATTATAGTGCCTTTTAGAAAAAAACATAACCAACACACAGAGCCACGAGTCCACTGACATTGCCATTCAGGATGAGTCCAACACTGGTGTTTATGTTTCAAAGAGACGTCTATTTAGAGAAATAGGCATAAACTCATGACACTGAAAGGCAATTGTCTGAAGAATGGACGATTGACTGTTTTAAGACTTGAAAAAACCTGTCTATGGAGAATTACTATCCCTGTTTCACAAAAGGAATCTGAGACTCAGAGAAAGAGAGAGTATCCTGTCCTCAGCTCTAAGTAGGGAAAGACAGTCCTGTCCATCTACTATACTATGTCCTTTCCACAGCATAGGGAGTGGCACCCAGATCCCACTTGACCAGCTTCCTGTCATGGAGAGAAACAGAGGCCCAGAGAAGCCTAGCCAGACCTCACTCCCACATGGTAAAGCCACCACCCCTAATAAACACAACACACCTAACACTATAAAAAAAATCAGAAGCAGGCTTGGCGCCTGTAGCTCAGGAGTTAGGGCGTCAGCCACATACACAGGGCCTGGTGGGTTGGAACCCAGCCCAAACCTGCCAAACAACGACAACTACAATAACAACAATAATTCTTTATGAGGTTTTTGTTTCTAGTCCTTATCTTAAACATTGTTATTGTTATTAAATTTTAACCCTCTTTAATTTTGTAAAGCTAAAAAATGGAAACCTAATAAACACATGCATATGTAAAAATAAAAATTAAAAAAAGTAAAAACAAAAAACAAAAAACAATAACAAAAAAATACCCGGATGTTGTGGCAGGCACCTGTAGTCCCAGCTACTTGGGGACGCTGAGGCAAAAGAGTCACTTAAGCCTGAGAGTTCGAGGTTGCTGTGAGCTGTGACACCACAGGACTCTACCAAGGGTGACATAGTGAGACTGTCTCAAAAAAAGAAAAAAAAAAATCAAAAGCATTTTTATAATTTTGCTCTGGAAATTATTTAACTATAAGGAATTTATTAAAAAAAATTTTTTTGGCAGTGATTGGGTCTTGATATGTTGTCTAGGCTCGTTTCAAACTTCTGGCCTTAAGCAATCCTCCTGCACTAGCCTCCTAAAGTGCTGGGGTTACAAGTGTGAGCCACCCTGCCTAGAACTTGTTTAATTTACAATTGACTGGCCCATACCTGTAATCTTAGCCCTCTGGGAGGCCAAGGCAAGTGGATTGCTTGAGCTCAGGAGTTCAAGACGAGCCTGAGCAAACGCAAGACCCTGTCTCTAAAAATAGCCAAATGTGGCAAGCGTCTGTAGTACCAGCTATTTGGGAGGCTGAGGCAAGAGGATCTCTTGATCCCAACAGTTTGAGGTTGCTGTGAGTTGTGACACCATGGTACTCTACCCAGGGTGACAAAGTGAGACTGTCTCAAATAAATAAATAAATAAATATTTTTAAAAATTTGCAATTGACTGTGAGTTCTCTATAATATTCAAGAATTCTGGTGTAGTGAGAAAAATCCAGACTACAAGTGCTTTTTATGGTCATGAAATTTTTATGAATACTAAATTTAACAAATAGTAAGGTTTGAATATATCAATTAGGCTGATGTTTGTTTCTATTCTAGGGTTTTCTTTTTTGTATATTGGAACACAAACATTTTCTTTCTGCAGTTTTTGGCTGGGGCTGGGTTTGAACCCACCACCTTTGGCATATGGGGCCGGCGCCCTACCCCTTTGAGCCACAGGCGCCGCCCCATTTTCTTTCTAGTGTTAAAACATTTTGAGGGGCAGCTGAAAGGTCTGAAGGCCTTAGCTGTGTGTCCTCTGTGGCTAAGGTGACCAACAAAGGCTGGAGCCAAAGACTTACCTGGACAGAAGCCACCTGCTGGCCGGACATCACAAGTTCTGGAATGATCACTACAGGTGTGGACAGGAAGGGTATCAGTGTGATCAAGGATGGGTCCACCTGGACCACAATTGGCCACAACCCCAACTCAGTGTTCATCCCCCAAACCTGCCCATAGCCTCTCCATCAAAAGAGACCCCTAATACAGCTGCCACCTGGCCAGTAACTAGCAAGCCATCCACTTTCCATTGTACAGATGGGAAAACTGAGGCCCAGAAAGGGAACGACTGGCCCAAGGTCAGACATCAAGTGGGAAAGAGCTGGAGTGAAACCTTAGGTGTCCCCTCCTGGTGCAATCTTGGGCAAGGGGTAAGAATAGAGGCTCTCCTCCCTTTCTAAAGGACTCCTGAGGCCTGAGGTGGGTCTGTCCCATGGAGTAGGGTGTGTGTGTGTGTGTGTGTGTGTGTGTAAAGGAGAGAGACCAAAGAATTTGGTAAGAGGATTGCTTACCAAAAGTCTTTTCCACAGGCAGAAAATAGGGTGCGTTATCATTCACATCCTCGATGGTAATGGGAAGGCTTCCTAGGGAAACAAGGTTAGCTGGCTCTGGCTCTGGTTCTGGACAAAGGTCTGACCCAAAGAGCCTGGACCTCAGACATGATCCTTACAGCCTCTCTCCCTGCCCTGGGTGGCATGCCCACTTCTCTGGCCTGTGTGAGTGGGAGTATGACCCGTGGACCTCAGCAAGGACAAGCAGTTTGTCAAAGCCACACAGCAGGGGTGGTAGATCAGGACTGAGCCCAGGCTAGGTATATCCCATCTACCCATGACATTATACTGACACTTTTTAATTGTGTAAGCTGGTTATTTAAACACCCACTCTCTGCCTCAGTTTCCTCACCTATAAAATTGGACAGGGACCACCTACTTCATGGGTTGTGTGGAAGTAAAATAAGGAAACGCTCACAAGGCGCCTGGCATAGTTCTAGATGTAAAGACTCAGTGTATGCCGGCTGTCACTATGGTTATTACTTCTATGTGGTGTCAGAGGTGGGACATAAATATATGTCTGGCTCTGAAGGGTGACCCTTCTTTTTTTTTTTTTTTAAAGACAGTCTCACTCTGTCGCCCTGGGTAGAATGCCGTGACATCATAGCTCACAGCAACCTGAAGTGAGTCTCTTGCCTCAGCCTCCCGAGCAGCTGAGACCATAGGTGGCCCCCACAGTGCCTGGCTAGTTTTTTTCTATTATTAGTAGAAACAGAGTCTCACTCTAGCTCAACCTGATGTCAAACTCCTGAGCTCAAGCAATTCACCTGCCTCAGCTTTCCAGAGTGCTAGGATTACACTGCCTCACAAAACAGCAACATTTATGAGGTGCTACTATATGCCAGGCATTGCATTAAATGCTTTTTCCTATTTAATCTTCCTATTTACTACCCAACTCCATTGGACTGATGGGGAAACTCAAGCTCAGAGAGGGTTTGGAACTTTCCAGTATTGCAACTGGGAGGGGGTGGAGCCAGTATCTGAACCCAGATCTTGTGGGTCCCAGCCCCTAAGCCCTAGCCTGCCAAGGGCCTGCAGGCCAGGCCGTCTTACCATTGTTGCTGTAAGGCTGAAAGTGGAGATCCGTGGTGAGGTCCCAGGCCCGTACGACCAGCGTAACTAGGTCACAGGTCTCGTAATCGATGGCCTCACTTTGATTGATGTACACAGAGCCATTGGCCACCACAGAGAACCAGCCATGGCACAGGCTACCCACGTCGACCCCATCTTTGGTACAGATGACGTTCATAAGCTGTATCTGCAACTGGGCCTTGGTGTCTACATCCCAGGCAACCACCTCAGCCACCTGGCCATGCTGTGAGCCATTCTCAGCCACACGGATGCCCCGGAGTGAGGTCAAGTCCAGGGTAGGCGGTTCGTCATTTACGTCCTTCACAAACACAAAGACTTCTACCACAGCCTCCCCCCCAAGCGGGTCTGGGTTCTCGGCACTCACTGTCAGATTGTAGGAAGCCTGTGCCTCATAGTCCAAGGCCAAGTCTGGGGGCAGCCTGATGCGGCCCTCAGCCCACCCAGACCCCAGCACAAAGCCTTGGATCATGAAGCTGTTGGCACCACTCCCTGACAGAATGAAGCTAATGCGGCTGTTGACTTCCGTCTGGTCTGCATCCCAGGCCTCCACCTCACCCACCAGCACTCCTGTAGATGAGGGCAGAGCTCAGAGGTCCCCTGGCCTGGCCACGGGGAACCTGTTAAGCCTCTCACCTCTCTCGGGCACTTCAGGCCCACCCAGCCCCAGTGCCCAGCCTGGCCCAGGGAGGACTTACCTGGATCCCTCTCCTTCACAAAGAATGTGTAATTGGAGTGTTTGAAGATCGGCAGGTTATCATTGATGTCCTGGGGTGGAGGCAGGCCTGAGTTCCAGGGCCCATCTCTCCCTGAGGGCTCCTTGGAGCCAAACTGAGAAACCAGTAATTCCTCTGCCTTGATGCACAGACTCTACCTTCTCTCCTCAGACTGTGCTGCCCCCTTCCCCTTGAGGAAACAGGCTCTGAGGGGAGGGAATATGCCCAGGTCACATACCAGGGGCTTGCAGGCCTGTGGAGGGACCTCCACAGTTTCTCATACATTGTTAGGAACCCCCACAGTTCCTCTGACTGTAGCTTGGGAATGTTTTCAACCCTGCTTTCTGGAAGGATGATTCTGGGTCCCTGTGTCCATCTGGCCCAGCTTGACTTCCCATCTCTAGGACTTACTGTGTTGGCACCAATACGGTTATGTGTCTGCAGAGGTCCCAGGTGTGGCCCATGCATTCCCTCATCCTCTCCTTCCTGCTGTCCCTCCCACTCTCAGTGACCCCCATGACATCAGCTCTGTGCTCAGGCAGAGCTGCACTCCAGGAACCTGGGAGAGCACAGATTGGGTCCTGTCCCTGGATACCAGCTGTTTTCTCTTCTGGCTTCCCCCACAGTGCAGGCCCACCCGGTACAGCTGGAGCTCCTAAAACTGTTGCCATAGCCTAGAGGCAACCCTGACCACCACTAGGCCCTGCCAACGCTGGCATGTGCTTGGAGGATACCAAATGCTCTGGCCCTTCCCAGGGTCTGCTCATGGGTGGGTGACATCACAAGCATTTGTTTTTCTGAATAACCCTAGACTGGACCTCTTGGAGAACAAAGCTCTCTCCCCCTTAACTAGATGTGTTTTCTGATGGTGATTTCCCAGAGATGGCATCACTGGCTCCATGCACACACAACCAGCTGCATTCTCAAGGGTGCCTTAACGCACAGGTGTGGCTAACAGAGCAGCTCTGAGTCAAATCTTTCTCCACCTCTGCCTCATGTGTGACCTTGACTTCTCTGGCCTCAGTGTCCTCATCTGGAAAATAGCATAGTAATCCCCACTGGCAGGGCGATCGTGATGTCTGCTCACAGGGATAAACGGATCTGCTCACTCAGGAAATGGAATTCTGCTTTCTTCTTTCTTTGCAGTCCACCCTCTCTCTAAGGATGGCCAATAAATCCGAATTCTGCTTCTGTTTCTCCATTTTCCCTGAGGTTTCACTCTCTGATACTTGTAGAAAAGTGGCAAACCCTAACCAATGAGACAAAAGGCTGCTATGTGCCGTGGTGAGGCTGTGCACTGCACAACCCTAGATGGGGGATTGGCGTTATGGACAAGGTGTGTATGCACATTTTTTACACTTTTCCTAAGGAAGGTGACTTGTGCGCTGTGGCTGCCTTATAACCAGATAGACTGGGTTCAAAACCCCATTCTGCAACCCTAGACAAGGTACCAAAACTCTCTGTGCCTCAGTTTCTTGATCAATAAAAAGGTAATAACTAGCTTTACCTTGCAGGGCAGTAGACACTATCAATGCTGATTTTCACCCCTTCTTTGCTTTCAAATTGTGCCGGGTTTCAGGTAGGACTTCACAAGTGACAATCAGAGCTGACATCTTCTATAGGTCAGGCACTCTTTGAAGCCCTTTCCATTAATTCACTCACTTAACCCTTTATTTATTTATTTATTTTTTAGAGACAGAGTCTCACTTTGTCACCCTCAGTAGAGTGCTCTGATGTCACAGCTCACAGCAACTTCCAGCTCTTGGGTTTAGGCAATGTTCTTGCCTCAGCCTCCCAAGTAGCTAGAACTACAGGCACCTGCCACCCGCCACAACGCCCAGTTATTTTTTTGTTATAGTTTGGCCCAGGCCAAGTTTGAACCCGCCACCCTCGGTATATAGGGCCAGTGCCCTACTCACTGAGCCACAGGCACCACCCTCACTCACTTAATCTTTATGCTGTTTTCATCCCCATTTTACAGATGAGGAGCCTGAGGACCCAGGGAAGTTGAGTAATTGCCTAGGACCACGTAATTAATGAGCCAGGATGGTAACCATGGCAGGCTGGCTGCAGAAATCTCCTACCCACCATATTGCAAAGGGTAGAAACATGAGTTGAGCTGGTGCTTGAGAGTCCCCAAGCCAGGACTAGCAGGCCCTCGGGCCTATCCTGGCATCCTGCTCCTGGCTGAGCCAGGCCTTACCTCCACGGTGATGGTGACATTGACCTCTGTGCTGAGGACAGGCACACCGCAGTCAGCGACACGCACCGTCAGCACAATGCGGCCCCCCAGGGCGGGGTTGATGGCCTCTCGGTCCAGGGGCCCTAGATTTCTAAGGAACCCTGTGTCAGGATCCAGGGAGAAGTTGTGACTGTAGGGGCCAGGCAGCAGGCTGAAGAGTAAACGGCTATTGTTGGTGCCTGGCTCATCGCTGTCGTGGGCCTGTGCAGATAAGCAGGGGTCAGCCATGGGCTATCAGGTGCCTCCCAGCCCCCAAGCAATTTCCCTGCAGCTTGATTCTCCTTTTTGGCCATGGGCAGTAGTTGGGGCTAGAGCCAGTGGGATGCTGGCCAATCTCTCAGCCTCAGTTTTCCATCTCAGAGGCTCAGATCAACAGCTTGCAAGAACTTTTGAGGTCTTAAGCACTGGGGATATTCTTCCATCTCACAAATGCTTACTGTGTACCTACCCCTATTCTATGCACTAGTAATGGAGTGGTAGTCAAGATAGTTCCCTTAGGGGGCTGATATTCCTGGAATATGGGAGAAATATATTGAAGACATTAAAAAAATTTTAAATAAACACATATAGTAAGTGTGAAGGCCAACAAAATTCTGATTTTCCTATGATGACTACTTCAGCACTATATTTTATTTTATTTTTGAGGCAGAGTCTCACTCTGCTGCCTAAGCTAGAGTTCCATGATGTCATCATAGCTCACAGTAACCTCAAACTCCTGGGTTGAAGTGATGGTCCTGTCTTCAGCCTTGCAAGTAGCTGGGACTATAGATACCCGTCACAACACCTGGCTAATCTTTTTTCTTTACTTTTTAATTTTTTTTATTTTTTTGAGGCAGGGTGTTGCTCTGGAGTGCAGTGATACAATCATAGCTCACTACAACCTTGAACTCCTGGGCTCAAGTGATCCGCCTGCTTCAGCCTCCTGAGTAGCTGAGGCTACAAGGTGTATTCTGCCATACCCCACTAATTTTTTTATTTTTTGTAGGTATGGGGTCTTGCTATATTGCCCCGACTGGGGTACTATATATTTTTTAATAAATAGCTGCTTCTTCACTCAATTTGTGTGTGTGTGAGAGAAAGAGAAAAACCTCCTGTCCTGCAAGGTCCCCAAACACTGCTTGGTTTACCTTTGGTTTTTCCATTCCACTGACTTTGCACATGCTGTTCCCTCACCTCAGATGCCCTCTACACTTGCTCTGCATAAATCCAGGCCATTTTGGTGCCTCCCCCAGTCTTCCACAACCTCTGTGTTACCTTCAACATAGCACAGGTGACACCACTGAGTAACTATCTGGTGCCTTCCCCCTAATTGAGAGCCTCCTGGGGACAGGAATTATAATGGACCCAGGTCCCAGTAAAGAAACCGGTCTATATAAGTGCTCAGCAGACGTGGATTTGAATCCAGCGGTGTCAGCTGTGCTGCTCTGACCCGGAACCAGTTCTTTTGGCTTCTTCCTACCCATCCCACCTTCGTCTCTTTCATTTTAATTCTGTTGGGATCTTGTTTGTTAAATGGATCCTTTGTAAGCAGCCAGAAATTTTTTTCCCAAAAGCCTGATCCTGTCTGTTCATCCGTCCCCTGGTGCTCTGAACTCAGGCCAGCTCATTCTTCAAGTGCTTCTCAGGCTTCATCTGGACAACTCGGTTACAGCAGCAAATCTGAGGAGCTCACTGACCGGGGCATGAAGCATCAAGCAGGAAGGAGAAAAGGCCCAGGTCTTAGGGCCAGAGAAGTCTGGGGCTGCAGCCCCAGTGCTGCCATTTACTTTACCAACTTCTTCATAATTTGGTCAAGAAATCAGGGGTGGGAACATGTTCTAGAAACTACACAGCCCCAGCAAGATGGGAGGACTCTATAGCCCCTGGATTGGCATTCTGGGGACCTGGTTGCCCTCTCTTCACAAGACCCCCTTTCAGATGTCTCAGGGGTAAAGCTTCTGAACTCCTCAGGACCAGGAGAAGAGCTTCTCCATGGTATTTCTCTGCAGACCCTGGTGGATTTTTATCTGGTAGACTCTGGGAACCTGGCCATTGGTCTCATTTCTCTCTTTGCTTTGGCCATTACAAAGCTCAGAATGAAACTAGCAGCCCAATCCTACACTCTGCCTTTGTGCCATTAAACAGTGCCATCTTTATTTTTTCCTTTTTCTTATTTCCTTCATATTTTTATCTTACTTTTTTATCTAAACCACCTCAATTCCTTTTTGGAGTGAGTCAGAGGTGTAAATAAAAAAGAATAACCAAGGCAGGAGGATTACTTGAGGTCAGGAATTTGAGACCAGTCTGGACAACATAGCCAGACCCCATCTCTACAAAAAAGATATAAAACTTAGTTGGCCATAGTAGTATGTGCCTGTAGTCTCAGGCACTCTGGAAGCTCAGGCAGGAAGATCACTTGAGTTCGGGAGTTCCAGCCTGGGCAACAAAGTGAGACCCTGTCTCTATCTAAAATAATAATAATAATAATAATAATAATAATAAAAAACAATATGTCTTTGAGAGCTTGTTCTGTGCCAGGTCTTGTGCTGTTACATGTGTTATCTCTCTGTTCCCAAGTGACCCCATAAATAAGGCTGTGACTGTCTTCATTTTCCAAAGAGGAAACAGAGGCTCAGAGATACTGAGTGACTTTCCCAGAGCCACACAGCCAAGACCAGCAGGACTACAAAGCCTGTCCCTGCTCCGCCCACCAGATCCAGCCCCAGCTCACACCTGGATGGTCACAGAGACGTTGCCTTCCTCCTCCTGGACAAAGATGTTGTAGGAGCCACTGACCACGGGTGCATTGTCATTGATGTCCTGCAGGTGAATCTGCAGGGTGGTGGAGGTGGACTGGTTCCCACCGTCCGTGGCCTGCAGTGTCAGGTAGTACACGGCCTGTGTCTCCCGGTCCAACAGCTTGCTGTTCTTCACTGTCACTGTCCCCGAGACTGGATCTACATCAAAGAGGTCTGCCCTGCTCAGGGGGGTCAGATTCAGCAAATAAAAATACAAGTGTGAGTTTCAGATGATACAAAAGGACAAATACTTGAGTATGTCCCTGCAATATTTGCAACATGTCAGAAGCCTGATCCTGTCTGTTCATCCATCCCCCTGGTGCTCTGAACTCAGGTCAGTTCATTCTTCAAGTGCTTCTCAGGCCTCATTATTCTTAAAAAAAAAATGAGTCATTGTAGCCAGGTGTGGTGGCTCATGCCTATAAACCTAGCTCTCTGGGAGGCCAAGGCAGCTGGATTGCTTGAGCTCAGGAGTTTGAGACCAGCCTGAGTGAGAGTGAGACCCCGTCTCTACTAAAAGAAAAAGAATTAGCTGGGCATGGTGGTGCTAGCCTAGAGTCTCAGCTGCTGGGGAGGGTGAGGCAAGAGGATCACTTGAGCCCGTGAGTTTGAGTTTGCAATGAGCTATGATGACACCATAACACTCTAATCCCAGCAACAGAGATTCTGTCTTCTTCGCCACCCCAATAAAAAGAGTCATTGTTTTGCTGAAACTGAAATATAACTGGGCACCCCAAACCCTTGGCAGCTGCCCTATTCTAGTGATGGGCAGAGAGGTGGGCCTGGGCCCGACACACCATCCTGCCCTTCCCCATCCCACACGGCCCTCACCCGTTTCCTGGGAGCAGGCTGTAGGTGATGCGGCCCCACTCTCCCGTGTCTGGGTCTGTGGCCTAGGAGGCAGAGAGATGTCAGGGCACTGTGCAGAGATGCCGCACTCACAGCCACCCATGCAGCTCCTGAGGACAGGGCTGCCATGCTTCCTGACAGAAAGGGAGAACCCTCCCACACACACTGTCACACTCACACATGCATGGATGCTTGTTGAGACCGACAACACCAGATGCTACAGAGATCAGGGAGGGCCACCATCCCCAGGTCTGCTTTCTCTATGTGTCCCTCCCAGCCTGGCCCACCAGTGTCCCCATCACTCACATGGATGCTGCTGGTGACCACAGAGCCAGTGGCACTGTGCTCTGGCACAGTGAGGACATACAAGCTCTGGGGAAATGTAGGCCTGTGGTCATTGGTGTCTGTAAGGTGGATGGTCACTGTGGCGATGGAAACATTTTGACTAACCGAGTCTGTGGCCACGACCTGAGGACAGGGGAAGGGGTGGTGGCATCGGGGCTCAAGTGCCCTGCAGCATCCACGCCCCAGTGCCCCTAACCCTCACCATGACCTGCACCCCTCACCTGTACCACCATCACCATCTGCTGCTCATAGTCCACCAATGCCGAGGCTCTTACTAACACCTGCACGTCAGCCGAGCCCGCTGCTCGCTCTGGGGACACACTGAAGGCATCCGCATCAGGGCCCCCCAGGGACAAAAGGAAGGTGCCATTTCTGCCCTATAAAGTTGGGGTATATAGCAGAGACACCCTCCCCTTACAATGTGCCCACCTGCATCTTTCTCCAGTCTCTGACCCCAGGCCCCTGCCTCAGGGAACCCTGCTGTTGAGGTCCCATGAAGGGTTCTCAAAAGACTGAAGCAAGAGGGCCCCGGAGGCTGGGTTGATCACTAGTCCCTGCTCATTAGAGGAGGACTTCCCCTGGCACTGTTTGTTATTTCACTGTTCCCAAGTGACCCCATAAATAAGGCTACGACTGTCTTCATTTTCCAAAGAGGAAACAGAGGCTCAGAGATACTGAGTGACCCCTGCAGGGTCCAGGGCCAGAGAGACAGAGCCTGGACACACAGCCTTCACCCCCACAAGGCCTTCCCATCAGCTGTTCACCCCCCACACCCAACATTACCTATGTCCCACACCACCTCTGTGACCAGTGCCATGTTTCAGCAAACTCTACCACCAACTCTACACACCCACCACCCTACGGCCACCCAACACCATTTGGGTCTTCCACATAACATTCATACCAACTCTGTGTCACCTAATACTACCAAACACCACCCACAGTTATCCATCTTCCAATGCCACCCAAGTTGCCCACCTCAGTGCCAGCCTCCATTTAAGAGAGTGTCCTCCAAACTAACACTCAGACCATGCTATCCCCACACTGCCCAGCACCCCAACACCTGAGATTACCCCACATCATTGGCCATCCATCCCCATCCCCCACTCCACTCAACACCACCCACCATTCACTCTCCCCACCCTGCTGCTGCGCCTGCCTTGTCTGGATCGTAGACCACCATGGTGAGGCCATCGATGGGGATGTGGGGAGAGGCATGCTCATCCACGGAGCCAGTGAAGTTGATGCAGGCTTCTTGGGGAGTGAAGGTGCAGGCTGCGAGGCTGCAGTTGTAAAACTCGGGTTTGTGGTCGTTGATATCCAGCACCCTCAGTGTGACCCAGGTGCTCACCGTGGCCTCCTGCCCATAGATGTTAGGGTGTACCTCGGTGGCCTGAGGTGCAGAGCGGAGGCCAGAGGGCAGAGGTTAGAGAACCAGTGCTCAGAGAGCAATCAGAGGGCAGAGGGCAGAATGTGGGGGTTCTGGAGCCCTCGCTCACCGTGACCTGCAGCTGCACCTCCTCGTCCTCCCCCAGCAGCTGCTCGCGGTCCAGGGGACCAATGACTCTGATGACCCCATCTGCCCCGATGTCAAACCAGCCAGGCCTCGTGGAGTCTGGCAAGGAGGCAGGAGGGAAAGCTGTTTCTGTAGATGGAGCCCTGCGCCCACCCTGGCCCAGCCCCAACCTGGAGACACTCCATTCTCACTGGTGATGCTGTAGACCACAGGGTCATTGATTCCTTTGTCGCCATCCACGGCCTCCACTTTCAGCACTGAGGTGCCCTGGAAGGAGGCCTGCTCAACACGAGCCCTTCCCCTACCCCTGGCCCCACATGACCCACAGGTCCCCTGGCACACCTTCTCTGCATCTTCAGCCACAGAGGCCGAGTAAAACTCCCTGACAAACTGGGGGTCCAGATCAGCCTGGTCGACCACAGAGATGGACAGGAAGACAGGCGAAGAGCACTGGATAACGTAGCTGCCATTGTACATGCCGCCCAAGTCCTGGGGAGATGGCCTTGGTGAGCCAGAGCCAGGGCCGGGGCCGGGGGCTGCCCCACTGCGACCCACTCACGCAGGCCTTCAGCTCCAGCTGATAGAAAGCACTCTTGTTGTTGTAGCTGAGGCTGCCGTTGAGTATGATGGAACCGTTGGCCAGGATCCGAAAGAGATGCTCACTGTCACCAGTACTGGGGATGACCTGAGGCAGAGCACACTGGGGCCAGACTCCTCGGGACAGCCCTACCCCAGGGCCTGCTCTGAGGGACGAGCTGAGTTGCAGCTTTCTCGTGGGCACCCCTGCCACCTCCCCATATCATGAACCTCCCCAGGCCTCAGTTTCCACCTCCAGGAACGGAGGTAGTGGCGG
This sequence comes from Loris lydekkerianus, assembly GCA_963574355.1. Classification (NCBI taxonomy): domain Eukaryota; kingdom Metazoa; phylum Chordata; class Mammalia; order Primates; family Lorisidae; genus Loris; species Loris lydekkerianus. The sequence goes on along the minus strand of CAUYPK010040215.1, from coordinate 29,078 downwards.
TACCCCCATGGACAGAGAGGAGACTCCAGTGAGATGCAGCCAACCTCTGCAGCCGTGGCTTCCACGGCCACAGATCAAAACTGTAGTTAGGCCTAAGGGGGTGGATCCCTCCTGAACAGGCACAGACCTTCTTCCTTGTCATTATTCTCTAAATAATACAGTGTGACCACTATTGGCATAGTATTGGTGTTATAAGTAATCTGGAGATGATTTAAAGTGTGTGAGATGTGTGTAGGTTATATACGAATACTACACCACTTTTTGTCAGGGAATTGAGTGTCTACAGAGTTTGATATCTGAGGGGGAACCTGAAACCAATCCTCCGGAGGATACACAGGGACAACTATAAGGTATGTACCAGACACATAGTTGCTGCTCAAAAATGGGGCTATCACTAGCGAGTGGCTCTTTACAGAACTGAGTTCACATAGCCTTTAATGTCTGTGTTACTTTGATGAGAACCTCTGAGCCTTCTGTGACGCCAGGACTGCCTCTGCTTTTGTCAAGGACCGAGACAGTGCCCCAGGCAGGAATGCTCCTCAGGCAGCTGGGCAAATGGGGTTTGGGGGACAGACAGCCTGGGGACCCTGAGGGTTGTCTGTGAACATACCGCCCCCTGGTGGCTGCGAAGGGCCGTCAGGGCACACATTCCCTCACTCCACGCTCCCGGCCCTCATGCATACCTTCTCAATGGAGTACACCACCGCACCTGCTGAGCCCAAGTCTTTATCCTCAGCCAGCACGGAGAACACCACACTGCCGACTGGCAGGGTCTGTAACGAGACACTTGTCACCTGGGAGATCAAACCCAGCCGTTCTGAGTTTCAAGTTCCTCACCTACCACAGGCTGCTGTCCCCCTTTCATTTCTACCTGGACCTCTGGAGACAGCTGAGTGTGGAGCAGGGCAGGGCCTCCCCATCCTCCATGTGGCCTCACCACCACTGAGAACCTTCTGATTTGCAGAGACCCAGGGCCAGAATAAGGATCATTCTAGAAACCAGCCTCACTCTGCCATTGCCCTGCTCAGATCCCCATGGACTCTCTGTAGCCTACAGCCAGGGATTGCAAACAGAGCCCTGCAGAGCTGGAGGTTTCTCAGGGGGTGCCTTTGCTCCTGGAGTCCTGTTCACACCCTCAATACTTCCTTGCTGCAGCCAAACAAATCTTTTAAAATTATGAATCAGAACACATCACTTTTGTGCTTAAAATCCTCCGAGAGTTTCCCCATTTTGCCCAGAATGCAGCCCAGACAGTCTCTATTGCCTTCCATGACGAAGCCACTGCCCACCTCTCTGCCTTCAGCTCCCCCTCCTGCTCTTCTTCCAGCCACTGAGCAGATATCACCTACTCAAAGAAGCTTTTCCTGACCACTGAGCCTAAAGTAGCCCCTTCCACCATCTCTTCCTTTCATGTTGCCATCTTCTATGGAGCTCAACACCATCTGAAATAATCCTGCCTAGTTTATTTTTTGTGGACTCTTGCCTGCTCCTCACTAGAATGAACATCATGAACCTGATGTATGAGAACATCAGGTCTGCCTTTTTCAAATCAAGTACCAAGGACAGTACCTGGCACATAGGTGCTTGATCAGAGCCTGTTACATGACTGTCTGGACTGCACATGTCCAGACCCCGCTTTGAAGGCCTTTGCAGCCATGTAGTAAGGAAGACTGAAGAGTGATGCTGTGTTTGCTCCCCAGCCACCATTGGGGAACCCCCTTCCCACCCATTTAGTGCCCCCACCCTTGTTTTCTGGGTGGAAGACACAGTGTGCAGACCTCGCCAATCAGAGCCCATCATATCCCCAAATTGGTTCAAGGATGGGCACATGACCCAAAATGAGCCAATGAAAGTCAGCTCTGGGGACTGGGCTAGAACCATTGAGAAAGAGGTAGTCTTGCTATTAAAGTTGCAAAGCTGGTGGGATGTGAGCCTGGAGCTGCAGGGGAATACTTTGATCCCCACCTGGCAGAACTGCCCTCTGTCCCCCAGCATAGAGGCAATGACAGAGGCAGAACTGAAAGGTGGGGAGAGACTTTTTTTTTTTGTTTTTTGAGACAGAGTCTCACTTAGTTACCCTCAGTAGACTTTCCTGGTGTCATAGCTCACAGCAACTTCAAACTATTGGGCTCAAACGATTCTCTTGCCTCAGCCTCCCAAGTAGCCAGGACTACAGGCACCCACCACAACACCTGGCTATTTTTAAAGATAGGGTCTTGCTCTTCTTGCTCAGGCAGGTCTCAAACCTGTGAGCTCAGGCAATCCACCCACCTTGGCCTCCCAGAGTGCTAGGATTACAGGTGTGAGCCACCTTGCCCAGCCAAGACATATTCTTGATGACATGGTTTGAGTACCTGGATCCAGCCATGCCTGAAGTCAAAGGTGGCTCTAAATTTTTCAGATATATGAGACAACTAATACTTTTTTTTTCTTTTTTTTTTTTTTGCTTTCATAACTGAAAAAACTCCCATCCAATCTGATCACAAAATGTTGCTGTGACTATTGTGGTGTTATATCCTCCTGAGTTTTGTCCCTGAAGCTGCCCCTTCTAGGAGAGGATTTTCGCAGTCCTGGATGCCAAGCATCTGCCTCTGGCCTTCCCACTCTGAAAAAACACTTTGGGATGCCCCTTGCTTCCACTGATGTCACCTCATTGATGCTGGTGGAGAAGGCAGTGTTCTGGAAAACAGGTGCATTGTCGTTTCTATCATCCACGATCACCTGCATTTCCCTCTGCACCTGCAGATGAGAAAGCCCAGGTGAACCCAGAAAATGGGATTCAGAAGGCCAGGAGAGTTGCAAGTATAGCATAGAGAGCTTCTGGTGCCCTTCATCCAGATCAACCCATTATTTGGTTTCTCACCCTCTTTTCATATGTTTTCTAAACTACCGTATATACTCGGGTATAAGCTGAGTTACCATAAGTATATATGGTATTTGAAAGTAAGTTATGGACATTATCAGGTTTTTTTTTTTTTTTTTATCTAAAATGTGCTTTCCTTATTACAGGAAGGTACATTTTAGCTTTGTTTGCTGTAATACAAAGGTGGGAACAACCTAAGTGTCCATCAAAGGAGATCAGCTATAGAGCCATGGTATGTTCCCTCATCAGATAGAGACGTTACAAGAAACGAGGGACTCCTGTGTGTAGACACAGAAAGAGCTTCAAGCCCAATCATTGCGTAGGCAAGGCAGCTTCGAAACAACATAGACAGCTAGATCTCATCAGGTTTCAGAAAATGCACCCCAAAACATAATCTTTCTTCCATGGAACCATAGATGTACATAAGCACTTAGCAAGTGCTACAAAAGAACACAGCAATAGTGCACGCCTGACTTGAGTGGGCTGGGAAGGGTTACCCAAGTCCTTTAGCTGTGTCTGCAATGTTGGAAATCCTTACAAAGAGAATGTATTAATGAATATCAAATGACTAAAATGATTTTTTTAATGAATAGAGTTTAGGGAATGTGTTAGAGAAAAAAACCCTCAACTTCCACAGACACAAAACAATAGTGGCATAAGCATGTCATTTAGAAATAAGAGTGTAACTTACAAAAATTAACTCATGATGGATAAAAGATTTAAGTCTAAGACATGAAAACCATAAAAACCGTAGAAGCAAGCATGGGGAAAACTCTTAATCTCATCAGCCTAGGGAAAGAATTTATGAAGAAGATCCCACTGGCAATAGCAGCAATGACAAAAATAAATAAATGGGACCTTAATCAAGTTAAAGGGCTTCTGTACAGCTAAGGACATAGTCAACAAAGCGAAGAGACAACCTTCAGAATGGGAGAACATACTTGCATGCTATGAATCTGACAAAGGGTTAAGAACCAGAATCTATAACGAACTCAAGTGGGTCAACAAGGAAAGGTCAAACAACCCCATTGAAACTGAGGCAAGAGACATGAACAGAAACTTTTCTCATGAGGACAGATGAATGGCCAACAAACACATGAAAAAATGCTCATCATTCCTTATCAGCAGAGAAATGCAAATCAAAAGCACTTTGATAGAAAAAAATATGTTTGCCTAAGACCATAGCCCAGCATTGTCTGTTCAGATCATACGTTCTTCTAGCATCCTTGAAAGGTGTTCAAGAATCAGCCCTGGTGCACGTACCCTGTAATGTCTTCCTGATCTTATGCTTACTTAACAACAGGATCAGTGGATGTCCTACTATATAGATATGCCACAATTTGTTTATCCACTCTTCAGTTGATGGACATTTAGGATGGTCCCAGGGGAATAAAGCTATTGTGAATATTCATATACAAAATAAAGCACTTTGAGGTATCACCTAACCCCTGTGAGAATGGCCCACATCAGAATGTCCCAGAGCAATAGTTGCTGGTGTGGGTGCAGAGAAAAGGGAACACTCATGCACCGTTGGTGGGACTGCAAACTAGTACAGCTGCTGTGGAAAGAAGCATGGAGATTCCTCAAAGAACTAAAAATAGACCTACTATTCAATCCTGCAATCTCAATACTAGGTATATACGCCAAAAAAAAACAAACAAACTCATTTTACCATAGGACATTTGCATTAAGATGTTTATAGCAGCACGATTCACAATTGCAAAGATGTAGAAACAACCCTGATGCTTTTCAACACATGAATGGATTGATAAACACTGGCGTATGTATACCATAGAATACTATTCAGCCCTAAAAAGATAGAAGTTTTGTATCTTTTGTAACAATCAGGATGGATTTGCAGAACATTCTCCTAAGTGAAATATCATAAGAATGGAAAACAAGCATCACACATACTCAGTACTTAATTAGAACCAGTGGATTAACAACTACAGGTTCATGTGAGAAAAAAAATCTCAATTAAATTCAAGTAAGGGGGTGGGGTGGGGTTAGGTAAATTCCTATGCATGGATACATTGCAGGGGCAGATTACACACTTCCTGGGTGAAGGATACAACTGCAACCCAGACTTTAACCTTACTATGTAACTAATCATATGTACCCCCTTATTAATCTGAAATTTAAAAAAAAGAAAGAAGAGTGTAGATGCAATGTATTCAGCTAAAGGACTTGAAAATGATTGCCTCAAGGTCTGAGAGTGGGAAGGTATTTGACATTGTTTTCAAATCAAAATTTATATTAATATATGTTAATACACATAATATACCCTATATACTTGAGTCTAAGCCGAATTTTTTCGGCACAAAATTTGTGTCGAGTTTGGTTTTTTTGGCACAAATTTTGTGCCAAATAAACTCGGCTTATACTCGAGTATATACTGTACTTAATTGTGTATTCATAATTTCAATAATATATTTATGTGTAATTATATATAAATGATATAAACAAAAAAGCTTGAACATGAAATAAAAACACATTTATATAATTAAAATAAATTAATAATAAATACTAAAATTCTGGCAATATTGTATGACAAAAAATAGAAAAGTCTGATTTTAATATAAGTATTAGATTCATGGTTTGTTAACTGGGGCACTGTCTGCTTTCTCGAGGTGAGAGACACAGGCAGATGTCGGCTGTCCCTGAACCACCCTCCCCTCCCCCACCTGCTGACTCACTAGGTTGTGGCCGTCGCTCACAGAGATGGTGATCCTGAACAAGTACAGTGTCTGCAGAGAGAAGGGGCCCTAGGTAATCTCCTGCTGGGTGGGAGCACAGGCCACGTGCCCCCCACTCCCAGGCTGGCTCCAGGGCCCTCACTCCCCCTCCCTTCCTAGGTTCATGTTCTTTACCTCAAAGTCCAGAGAGGTGGCGAGGATCACTTTCCCATTGTCCTTGGTGACACTGAAGAAGTAGGCATAGTAGCCACTAATCCCATATGTCAGGGGGTCATTGTCCTGGTCTTTGGCTACCAACCAGAAGGCCTCCGCACCTAGGGATGGACAGGAGCTGTGTAGGGTCAATGACCATCTCTTTCAGGGCCAAGCTGCCCATGAGTCTAGGCCAGGCACCTGATTTCTCTGCACAAAGCTAGACCTGAAATCTCCAGTCCTCAGGGCTCCCAACCCTGTGGTCAGGATGTTGTTACTCAGCACCCATTCAGAGGCCTTTTGATAGTTTCCTTTGGGGGAATTACTCTAACTGTACTGGACGTAGTAGGGTGGGCTCTGCCCCAGACATCTTCCCCTCCCCCAGCCAAGCCCATGTGCCTGCCCTCCCTGGAATCAGAATACTGAGCTTTGGGAGAGAAAACTAAAAATGGTAATGTTCCCAGTATCTCCAGCTCCAATTTGGAAGGTGTGACCTCAATCCCTCCTCAGCATGGTCCCCTCCCTGGGGAAGACTGCTGGGTCAGTGTTCCACTAAGATGTCAGCATCCAGACCATGCTTCCTAGATTTCCATTTCCCAAGGAGGCTGGAGAGGAGGAGTGTGCAGGACCTCGGGTCATGCATTGGCAGGACTGGCCTAGAGCGGACACCCACATGGCTGGCATGGCCAGGGGATGGGAGCAATGATTATGGTTTCCTGCTATGTGCTATAATCTCTCGTGTCATCCCCAAAGCTTCCATGCAGGCTGTGACATGCAACAGAAGCAAGATATAGCGCAGATGCAAGGTTGCAGCAAAATGAAGTAGGGAGAAACTGCAGCCTTGGGAATGGGAAGAAGCTGTTGGAGGGGATGGGGACCGGCCATGGGAGACAGCAGGAGCAAGATTTGAGCCACAACCCCCAAAAGGACACACACAGGAGGAGTCTCTGAAACTAAGAAAAGGATTCACGCTGTTGCACAGAAATGTTAAAGGATTGCCCAGGAGGATGGAGATTGTGAGGATGTTTAGGTTACATATATTTGTGACATTTGTTTGGAAATCTGTGTGCATTTATTTTTATCTAGGATGAAATAGCTGTGAAAATACATGTAAATATCATTAACAGATATATAATACTTCTCTGTTCTACAAAGAATATTCATAGATCATTTGGCCTGAGGCGGCCCTGCAGGGAAGATTGTTCCATCTGGGAGTAAAACTAACTCCTCCCTCATCCTGGGCTCTACATTTTTCCTAATATAACCCTTAGTAGACTTGGCTGTCCTAGCAACCATATCCAAATGGATAAGGCCTTCATGGCTGCAAAGCCCGTTCCCCATTCTTTCCTCCTGCACTCAGAAGCTGGCTCTGGAGTCCTAGGGCAGACTCTGGGCTTCCATGATGCAGTCTCTTGCTTCATCTGCTAGCTTTTTTTTTTTGCAGTTTTTGGCCGGGGTGGGTTTGAATCTGCCACCTCCGGCATATGGGGCAGGCGCCCTCCCCCTTTGAGCCACAGGTGCCGCCCTCATTTGCTAGCTTTAGATCTTCCTGGATCCCATTCTGACACCAAGACAAAGACTGTGCATTGTTCCCTAATAGCCACACCCTCCCTTTCTCTCAGAAGAGAACTCTGGAGTTGGAGTTGGGCACATGGCCAACCAGAGTGAAGTCCACACTCCTCAGGTTCCCTGCAGCTAGGATAGGCCAAGAAGCTGTGAGCAGAAGCAAGTGTGTAAAATCTGGAACCTGTCCTTAGGAGACAGACACAAGCCCTCTTGGCCCCTTCTGCCTCTCACTAGCAGGCATGGGGTCTCAACGAGCCATCCTGGGCCACAGGGGAGGGAAGCTCCCCCACCAGGGAAGGCAAAGCATGAAGGTAGGAGAAGCCGCCTGATACCAGAAGCTCCATAGGGAGGGGAAAGCCTGATAGATTAGCTTCCTGCAGTTCTGGACTCCAGACAGCTCTGGCCAGCCATGAGACAGGTAATGAGGCTCTACCTTGTTTACACCTCTGTTATCTAGAGGCCCAGCAATAGGGTCATCTGTTGTTTCTAGTTCCCCAACCCATGTCCTGCCCTCTGGGAATATGGTCTCCAAGGCCCTCTGGCTCCATCCAACACCACACTGGGACCTTTGCCATGGCCATTGCTGTGCTACATAACAGTATTTATAATCTTCTCTAAATGGGTTTACTGTTTCATATAAGTAAAATTATTTCAAAAGCAAAATTTGGATCAAAAAACCCATCTTACTTGGCAAAGATGGAAGGTAACTCTACAAATAAAAACAACGAAAGCAAAGCAAAGTGGCCAGCTTCTGTGAGAGGCTCTGTGCCTGGAGCCTATTCTGGCTCTTTAAAACAAAAAAAGTATGTGTGGGGGGATTAGCAAGTGTGAGGATAAAAGAAAGAATGGTCCCAAGCAGAACTTTTCTCCCTGGGGAAATCAAAAAGACTGAAAAAGAGGGGATAATGGGGTAACTCCTGACTACGTAGCACTGTGTGAGGGCCCTGGAGGTCAGTCACACACCCCGGACACTGCTTTTGACCCAAAAGCTGAAGAAACTTTCAAAACAAAACAAACTCCCCCCATGCCACCTTTCTCCCATGAGGTGCAGTGGAGCTGCAGGGCTGGGACAAGCCCATGGGGCTGCTGTAGGACTTTCTTGTGGGCCCCAACACAGGGACTATTACTCACCCACGGGCAGGTCCTCAGGTAAGGTCACCACTGTCATGTTGGCCAGGAATGTTGGGGCCACATTGGCTGCCACTGTCAGAACACAGAGTGCTGGAACATCTGGACACCCCTGCAAAGCCTGACTCCCACTCACTCCCCTGGGAGCCCACATCAGTCCCATGGCAAACCCAGCCCACACCCCAGAACTGGATTCCTCTCTGATCCTCTCTAGGACAGCTGTACACAGGGCTATCTATGGGAGCTGGGTGTCTGCTGATGAGGGATGGTCCCTCCCTTCCAGAAGGTCCTGCTGAGGGTCCCCAGTGTAGTGCTGCTATGGTGGGGGACGGGAGGCACTCACCAGACTCCATGAGGACAGGAAGCAGGAAGCAGGACAACCATGGCTGGGCCATCATATCTGGAAGGACCTAGTGGAAGAGGTGTCAGGCAAGAAGCACCTGGACCCAGACTTCCTTCCTTTTGGCAGACCCCCAACTGCCTGGGCCTGATTCTAAGCTCACCTAACACTACCATTTTATAGGTCTACCCCAGGAGCTCTGCCACCCTCCATTTTCCAGATGTTCTAGGGTGAAGGCAACCAAGGGAGATACTAGGTGGAGTGGACAAGATAGCTAAACCTGAACCTGATCCCAGAATTCAGGACCTGCTGTGTAGCAGGCACTGCTCCATGCAGTAAGTGTGCAATCTCATTCCTACAACTAGGAAGTGGCTGTTAGGAAAATGAGGCTGAGAGAAGAAGGGGCTGGCCTACAGTCAGACACACACAGAGAGAATCAGTAACAAGGCCACATTTGAATACAGGTTTCAGCATCCAGACTTCATTCCTGCAACCAATACACTGTTCCTGCCTGTTTGAAGTATTTGAGTTTACAAGCAACCTTCAAAATCCAGGATCATCCAGAGACTCTATGGGTGGGCAGATCCTTTGTCCCAATTGCTGATACATTTAATAGCTGTGGCTGGGCTTGCTGGCTCACACCTATGACCCCAGCATTCTGGGAAGCTGAGGCAGGAGGATCTCTTGTGCCCTGAAGTTCAAGACCAGGCTGGGCAACATATTGAGACCTCATCTCCATTTAAAAAAAAAAAAAATTTGAGACAGAGTCTCTGCTGCACAGGCTAGAATGCTGTGGCATCAGCCTAGCTTACAGCAACCTCAGACTCCTGGGTTCAAGTGATCCTCTCGCCTCAGCCTTCAGCATAGCTGAGACTACAGGTGCCTGCCACAATGGCTGATTAATTTTTTTCTTCTATTTTTAGTAGAGATGGGGTCTTAAACTCCTGAGCTCAAGCAACTGACCTGCCTTGGCCTCCTAGAGTGCTAGAATTACAGGCATGAGCCACCATGCTTGGCCTCCACAAAAAAACTTTAAAAATTAACCAGGCGGCCAGGCGCGGTAGTTCACACCTGTAATCCTAGCACTCTGGGAGGCCGAGGTGGGTGGATTGCTTGAACTCACAGGTTCAAGACCAGCTTGAGCAAAAATATGACCCTGTCTCTACTAAAAATAGAAAAACTGAGGCAAGAGGATTGCTTGAGCCCAAGAGTTGGAGGATGCTGTAAGTTATGGCTCCATGGCACTCTACCCAGGGCAACAGCTTTTCTGTCTCAAAAAAAAAAAAAAAAATTAGACCAGTGTAGTGGCATGTGCCTGTAGTCAGTCCCAGCAAAAAAAACAAAAAACAAAACCTGCCTTTGCGGCCTTTCTCAAAGTATGCTCCATAAAACCCTGGCCTGTGAGACATCCTGCAGCAGAAGGGTTCCCTGGTCAGGGCAGGGGAGGGCTGCATATTCTGCGCTCCTCTTGTTAATTGATAGCTAGGCAGGGATTCTTGGAAACCCCTGCCTGGGCCAGTCTTCTTGGTTATCTTTATGTTACAAGTTGTCCCTCATCCAGGAAAAGGGGAACTTTGATTCCCTGTCACTAAGAGCTCTGAAACCTCAAGACTCTTTCATCCCCAAGACAACTGGTATAGCACAGAAAAGGAGAGAAAAGGATGGCTTCCCCTTTTGTTTTGTATATTTTGTTTCTTATTCCCTCTCAAGAGAATTTGCTAGGTAGTCCCCATACCCAGTGAGTAGGGTGCCGGCCACATACACTGAGGCTGGTGGATTTGAACTAGCCCAGGCCAGCTAAAACAACAATGACAATTGCAGCAACAACAAAAAAAATAGCCGGGTATTGTGGTGGGTGCCTGTAGTCCCAGATACTTGGGAGGCTGAGGCAAGAGAATCACTTAAGCCCAAGAGTTTGAGGTTACTGTGAGCTGTCACGCCACGGAATTCTACCGAGGGCAACATAGTGAGACTCTGTCTCAAAAAAAAAAAAAAAAAAAAAGATAAGGTCTTGCTATGTTGCCCAGGCTGGGCTGAACTCCTGAGTGTAGGCAATCCTCCCTTCTCAGCCTCTCTAGTAGCTGGGACTACAGGTATGTGCCACCATGCCCAGCTTCTTACTGCATACTCTTGTGCTAAGTGAATGTATTCGCTTTTCCAAAAATAAACTAATGCTTTAAAGCAAAGGAACGCAGCAGCTACAAAGCATCCTCTCCTGGTCCCCAGCACTATTGCATGTACACCCTTTCTGTCCTGCCCCAGTGAATCTGCAGTGGGAGGGTGTCACTTGCCTGAGGAGGCAGAATAGCTGAGGAGAGAAAGCACAGGAGCCAGAATGGCTTCCAGAGCTTCCCTGAGACCGTGCAGCAGCATCCCAAAGCTAAGCTCCTCTTCAGTCTTCCAAATCCCCATCTCAGGGATCCATCCATTTGCCCAAACACCTGACACCCTCTTTTCCTGAATGCCCACATCCAGTCCATGCCACCTCCCTGGTGATGCCCTCTTCTACCCCTCAACTCACTGTCTTCAGCCTCCTCAAAGCCAAACTCTCTAATCCTCTGCACTCAACCAAACAAATCCTTCCCTGGGCAATTTAATGACCTCCCTCTCTTGCTCAAAACCTTCCATGGCTCCCTATTACCAAAGTCCAAACTCTATAAAAGGGCTCCCTGGGGTGGCACCTGTGGCTCAAAGGAGTAGGGCGCCGGCCCCATACACCGAAGGTGGTGGGTTCAAACCCAGCCCCGGCTAGAAACTGCAAAAAAAAAAAAAAAAAAAAAAAAGGCTCCCAAAGACCATCTGTGACCTCTCCAGTTTCATCTCTAATTGCTCCTTGCTTTACGACCCAAACCTCATGCCCCTCATGACCACTGACTCACTCTGCTGTCCCTTACTGCTGGCTCTTTGCATATACTGTTCCCTCTCTTTGGAATGCCTGTCCTCACCTTGCGGCATGGTGACCTCCTATTCATTTTTAAAACCCAGCTCCAGATATCCTCTCAATGCTCCCACTAGAGCAGTGGTTCTCAAGCTTCCCAATGCTGCGGCCCTTTAATAGTTCCTGTGGGTCGCGACCCACAGGTTGAGAATCACTGCACTAGAGAGACTGATTCCTTTGTCTGTTCATCTGGCCTCACAGGACAGCACACAGACTCTAGCATACTCTCTGTAATTCTGTGTCTACTGTCTCTCTGCAGATCAGCCTCCCACCAGACCAGTGGATATATGAGGGCAACGTCCAGGTTGGGTGCGTCTCTGTGAGCCCAGGGCAGGCTCACTGAGCTCTCTGAAATGAATGAACGAATGAATGAGCCAGTGAATCACTGTCACCCTAGTGGGCTAATCCAGAGCACCAGAGAGACGGAGTAGAGAATAATGGCCACGTATGTGAACAGAGAGCCTGGGTGCAAATCCAGTGTGATTTCAGGCAAGTAACCTAACCTCTAGACCTCAGCTTCCCCATCTGTAAAATAGGAATAATAATAGAACTTACATCACAGAGTTTGTATCGAGGCTTAAACAGTTCCTAAGTGACAGTAAGTGCATAATAAATGCTGGCAATTATTATCATGGGGAAGAAAGATCTGTCTCTTGCCCCTGTCATTGTTGGAGTCACCATTCCTGGTCTGTCTCTTTTCTTGAACTCTGCACCGGCCAGCGCTGGACACCTTGCAGGCCTCCTCAGTCAATGTCTCCTAGACAGTCAAGATCTTGCTCCCAGATGGCCACCTGCCTCCCAAGCTTGGCTTGCCGCCAGCCTGGATGCCTCACATGGACATTCTCCCTTCTAGTTCAGGTTCATCTTGCCACCATTTCCCAGACACGCTGGGAAAACACTGGAGTATCAGGAGAGCTGATGATTTTAAATATCTGCTGACCTTCATTCATTTCCTTAATAAATATATTTTGGGTTTTCAGGAGCCACCATATGCCTGGCCTTGTTTGCAGCCCTGGGGGTGCAGTGGTGAGCAAAACAGTCCAGGTGTTGCCCTCCCCAGGCTCCTGGCTTAGTGAATGAGACAGACTCTGAACAAGTAAGCAAAGTACTGTCTAATTGAGTACTGCATGGTGTGCTGTGAAGGAGAATGCGGGCACTGTGAGAGTGGAGGAAGTGAATCATTAATACTTTAGGTGGAGGGGCCAGGTGAGGTGGCTCGTGCCTGTAATCATAGCACTTTGAGAGGCCAAGACAGGTGGATTGCTTGAGCTCAGGAGTTTGAGACCAGTCTGAGCAAGAGCGAGACCCCTGTCTCTACTAAAAATAGAAAAACTGGCCAGACATTGTGGTGGGCGCTTGTAGTACCAGCTACTCAGGGAACTGAGGCAAGAGGATCTCTTGAGCCCAAGAGTTTGAAGTTGCTGTGAGCTAGGATGCACAACACTCTACCCAGGGTGACAGTGTGACTCTGTCTCAAAAAACAAACAAAACAAAATAAAACAAAAATTTCAGGTGGGATGACAGACAAAGAGGGCTACAAATCTTTTGATACTCATCCTGCAAGAGATAGGGACTTTGCTCTCTTTGAAACAGTATATAAATTATGTTGGTTTTTTAAAAAATATATTTTATGATGCTTTGACATCTTTGGGGTCATCTTACTGGCAAGGAGAAACTGCTCCTCCCAGGACTAATTGGAGAGGTGCTGACCCCCCAACCAAAGCAAGTGACATGGCCTCATGTGCTCCCCGAGGAACGTTGCCCTAAGATAAAAAAAACTTCTTTCTTTGTGGACATGCCCGGACTAGTAAGAATAGTCAGTTAAATGTTCACAGAAAGGAAAGTTACCGGAGGGCTTTGCATCCCAGTGCAGCTGAGGGCTGAGCACCTGCGGAGGTTGCGGGAAAATGTGCTCTGCTCTATTCTCCTTTCAGCAAATTATTCTTCCTTAAGTTTTAGGGAACTAATCAATCAGAACAAGACAGCTAGAAGCCGTTGTGGTTAAGCCTTCAGCAAAATGTTGAGCAAAGGTTCTTGATTTAGAACTAAGTATGTATGTGTCTAGTAGCATATGTGCTGAACAAAGAATTTCTTAGCAGTCTTTATGATTTCACCATCATATATTCCTTTTTCTATTTCTATACCTTTTTTTTCTTTTGACTAGTGCTGTGTATAAAAACACCCAATAAATGTGGGATGTCACCACAGGCCTGAGCGAGCCTTGGTGTCCCTCTCATAATAATCATTCTGTGTGCAGTGCTTATCTCTGAGTCTCTGAGTATCTAGTTCTGAGGACAACAACAACTATTTCCTAGAGATAGCAAACAATTTGCCCTTAAATATGCCTTTCATATACAAACCAACCAATCCAAAGCCCCACTCCCAACTGCCTCCTTTATCTAACACTCACACACCAGCCAATATCTCCTCTGCCCCAAATGACCCCAGGGCCAAATACTGGACAGTTAAGGGACCACCACAGTTGCGCAGAACCCACTTAAATTATTCAAACTAGCCAATTCAAACCCTGCTCAGCTGCCTAACCTATAGCTGCTTTCCCATGAAAAACATAATAAAGGCTTTGGGTTAGGCTTTCCCTAACTCCTGCCTTCTGATCAAGCTTCATGCTGCCTCCTGCAGCATACCCCTTCCTCTTAAGTGAGTAATCAATATTTTCTTTCAATGGTATTAGCCTCTCCATGCCATCAACTAAGTCGCCTCCATAAATTAAAAATCCCTCAGATACAGGCAGCGTCTGTGGCTCCAAGGAGTAGGGTGCCGGCCCCATATGCAGGAGGTGGTGGGTTCAAACTCTGCCCCAGCCAAAAAAAAAAAAAAAATCCCTCAGATACAATTAAGACATCTGGCAAGGGTGGCTCCTGTGGCTAAGTGAGTTGGGTGCCGGCCCCATATACCGAGGGTGGCAGGTTCAAATCTGGCCCCCGCCAAACTGCAACAACAACAAAAAATAGCTGGGCATTGTGGCGGGTGCCTGTAGTCCCAGCTACTCAGGAGGCTGAGGCAAGAGAATCGCCTAAGCCCAAGAGCTGGAGGTTGCTGTGAGCTGTGATGCCACAGCACTCTACCAAGGGCGACAAAGCGAAACTCTTTCTCTAAAAAAGAAAGACATCTGGCAAAACTCTGTGACTAATCAGTACAATATGGCACCAGGCAGCACCATGTGAGGCTCTTCCTCAACATGTTGGCAGTTTCTCCTTCCCGTCTTTTAGAACATTCATTCTTGGAACTCAGCAGCCATGCTGTAAAGATGCCCAAGCAGGCTTGATACCAGCCACATATACCAAGGGTGGTGGGTTCAAACCCGGCCTGGGCCAGCTAAACAACAATGGCAACTGCAACCAAAAAATAGCCAGGTATTGTGGCAGGCGCCGGTAGTCCCAGCTACTTGAGAGGCTGAGGCAAGAGAATCACTTAAGTCCAAGAGTTTGAGGTTGCTGTGAGCTGTGACACCACGGCACTCTACTCAGGGTGACATAGTGAGACTCTGTCTCAGAAAAAAAAAAAAAAGGAAGCTCAAGATGCTTCCACCCCTGAAGAGGTTCATGTGGGAGAGGATCCAAGGCCCCTAGCCACATGACCTCCTAGTTGATAGCTAATACCCACTTGCCAGTCATGTGAATAAGCCATCCTGAAATAGATTCTCTACCTCCAGATGAGCCACCCTGCTGAGCCCTGCCCAAACTATAGATTTCTAAACATGACAAATGGTTGTTGTTGTTTGCCAGTAAGTTTGAAGGTGGTTTGTGATACAGCAGTAGATAATGGGAATAGGTAGGTTGGGGTCTCAGAGGCGGTGAAATTTTGCAGAGGCCTAAAGAATGAGAAGAGGGGCTCACATGAGGAGTAGAGGAGGGAGCTTGCTGTTAAACTGGGAGAATCCAACATTTATCTCCACTGCTTCCTCTTGACACCTCACTAAAATGACAGTAAGGATTTTGGAAGCTAGAAATAATTGATGAATCCTTAATGAATATTACAAGAAACCTTATTCTCAGAAATATAAAATTCTGAAGGAAATTGACCAAACTTGGAAGCACATCACCTTCCAAGACTTAGCCGGAATCAAGTGGAAATGTTGAACAGGCCCAATTTCACCTTGGAATACACATACATCCTAGAGAAATTCTCACATCTGTGCAGCAAAAACACATGTGACAGTTTTGTTTGTCACCTTGACCAGACCACCGTCCGGCGTTGTTCAAACACTAGTCTAGGCATTGTTATAAAGATATTTCATAGATGTGATTAAAGTTTATAAGCAGCCGATTTTAAGTAAAAATGATTATCCTAGATAATCTTCTTAGGCTTAATTTGATTAGTTGAAAGATCTTAAAAGCAGAGATAAAGTTTTCCTGTATAAAAACTTTGCCCATGGAAAGAAGCTAGGCCCTGTACCTTAAAGACCCAGCCGGCTCCTCCTGGTGACTGTCTTGGCTGGGCCCACAATCACCAATCCCTTACAATCAAGCTCCTAATCTACTGATTTGGTGTCTGTGGTTGAACCCTGACAGGTACAACACATAGGCTGTTAATTTTAGCGAAAGAAGGAAAGAGGAAAGAAAGGGAAGGAGCAGGAAAAATAAAAGGAAAAGGAGGGAGAGAAAGAAAAAGGAAGAAAGGGGAGGGAAGGAGAGGAGGAAGGAAAAAGGAAAAAATCGCCTGGAAATTTTGCAAACTATTTAATATTCTTTAACAGATATTTTTCCTTCAACTAAACATAGAGTGTCCTATTAAAAACCCTGAATTATGTATTCAGTTGAATCATGTAACCATAGGATCACGGTGTAAAATAGTTGAATAAAAAACCTTCCATTAAAAAAGTGCTTATGTAACAAAATATAAGAGTTTTTTTTAAGGTCATGGAATTTTGAGTGACATTTTTCTGTTGGTTTTTTGGGTTTTACCAAATTTTTTATTAAGAGATTTGTAGATTTACAAGCATTTCTATGAACTAGAGAGCAATCCCATGTATTCTTGGTCCAGTTTCCCCCAAGAATAGCATTTTGCAAAACTATAGTACGATATTGCAGCCATGACACTGACCTGGACACCGTCCACCAGTGTTACTCAGGTTCCCCAGTGTGTGTGTGTGTGTGTGTGTGTGTGTGTATTTGTGCAATGCAATTTTATCACGCCTGCAGGTTTGAGTACACATACTGCAGTCATGTTCATCACCACAAGTAATGTCCCACCTGTTCCCTCACCCCTCTGCTTGTCCCTGACCCACGGCAACTGCTATTCTCTATTTCTAGAATTTTGTCATCTCAAAAATATTACATACAAGAAATCATATTGCATGTAACCTTCTTGTGTTGGCTTGTAATTTGTTTAACATTCATTCAACGATTTGCAGATCAATAATCTATTCCTTTATGTTTCTGAGTAGCATTTCATGGAGCCACGATTATTTACCCATTCACCTGTTGAAAGACATATGAGCTGTTTCTCATATGGGAATACAAAAAGTAAAGCTGCTCTCAATTTACAAGTGTCAAAATGTGGAAACAACTTAAATCCCCACCAACTCAGGAATGGATTAACAAGCTGTGATATACATATACCATGGAATACTATTCAACCATTAAAAAGATGGAGACTTTACATCTTTTATATTAACCTGGATTGAGTTGGAACACAAGCTTCTTAGTAAAGTGTCAAATAATGGAGAAGCAAGAATCTAAAGTACTGAATTCTAATATGAAGGCAGCAGATGAGCTAATATGGGAGGATTGGGGGATGGGGGAGCAGGGAGGGGGTGAAGAGAGAGATATGGGGGTCTCCGTGTGTGGCACACCTCTTGGGGGTGGGACACAATTAGGGAAATTCACCTAACAAATGCAATCAATGTGACCTCATTCTTTGTACCCTCAGTGAATCCCAAACAATAATAAGAAAGAAAGCAAGCTGCTATGGACATTCATGCACTCTTTTATTTGTTCATAAACGTAAGTTTTTATTTATCTGGGATAAACACTCAAGAGAATAATCTCAGATTGGATGATAACATCATGTTTATTTCTATAAGAATCTGCCAGTAGTTTTCCAGAGTATCTACACTATTTTCCATTTATATCAGCATTGTACAGGTAAGATGGTTTCTCTGCATCCTCACCAGAATTTGCTGTTGTCACCACTTTGTATTTTAGCCATTCTGATAGATATGTATTATTAGTAGTATCTTGTTATGATTTTAGTGTGCATTTCCCCAACAGCTAATGATGTTGAAAATTGTCCCTCTACTTATTAGACAACTTCATATCCTGTTCATTATACTAACTGGTATAGCCTTTGGTGCAAGTCATCATTATTTCTCAAATGGATACAATTTCTCCTAAACTGTTCTTGTATTTGCATTTTTGTGTCTTTTTTTTTTTTTTTTTTGACAAGAGTGTTATTATGTTGCTCTCAATGGAGTGCTATGGCATCATAGCTCACAGCAACCTCAAACTCCTGGGCCCAAGTGATTCTCTTGCCTCACCCTCCCAAGTAGCTGGGACTACAGGTGCCCACCATAGCGCCTGGCTATTTTTTGGTTCTAGTTGTCATTATTGTTTAGCAGGCCTTGGCTGGGTTCAAACCCACCAGCTCCAGTGTATGTGGTCGGTGCCCTAGCTGCTGAGCTACAGGCGCTGAATCACATTTCTGTGTCCTGTTACAAATTATCTATAATCCACAATTCCACTTCCAGTAATGGCTGAGTAGCCAGGTTCAGACCAATCGCCCTTCCAATAACAATCATAAAAGCGCACACATACCAAAAAAAAAAAAAAAAAGCACCCAGTTTGAAGTCATGAGAGGTACTCAGCCAAAAGGCCTTGATGACCATAATTTTGAAGAAAAGGGAACTAAAAAGATGTGGGCAGTGCTTTTCTGCTTGCTAATTTAAAGGTAGAATTGGCGGTGGCAAGCACTGAGCAGAACCATGTGTGGGTGGGGATGGGAGGTGGAGCTCAGTGCCCATCAGGGGAAAAGAGCGCTGGTGAATATCTCTGCATTTCACTATGAATAAAGAACTAGTCTCCAGGATTTGGGTAAGCAAGAAACATACCCGGCTTCATGAGACTAAAGAGCAATCTCCATCAGCTCAACCCCTGACTGAATTAAGCTTACCTACTCTTAGCGAGGTGTCTACAAGAAACCATAGTTGATCCTGTCTGAAGTAAAGAAACTCGGTCCAGACAAAGACTTCAAAACTGCTCTACAACACTGTTTGTGATCAATTTTTATCTCATAGCACACTTGAACCTATAGTTAACCTTCCAAATCACATTTAAATTATGTTGATTAAAAAAAATTAAAAAAACTGTGCTTTGAACTTCTTATTAAAATAATTTAATTAATGTTTTTGAAAAATTTTCACTGCAGACAGGTGGAAAATCACTATTCTACAATATATCATAAACTAGTTACCACTCAGTAAACATTACACCAGAAGACCAGACATAAAATGGCCAAAAGACTGAGGAAAAAAAAAAAAAAAGATAAGAAAAACCAGCAAGGAATCCAGATATTGCTATTATTCAGTATTATTCAGGCATGAATTATTTTAAAAACAATGTGACTAATAGGTTTAAAAATGAAAAGGTGGAGTGTTTAAACAGAGAACTAGAAACAATTAGAAAGAATCAATTAGAAATTGCATAACTGAAAAAAAAAAAAAAAAAAAGATAACTGAAATAAAGAACTCAATAGATCATTTAACAACATATTAGCCTGGAGGTCAGCAAACTTTTTCTGGCAAGGTCCAGACAGTAAATATTTTAGGCTTTGGAGGTCATTCAGTTTCTGATGAAACTATTGACCTCTTCATTGGACTGTAAAATCTGCCCCTGGCAATATACAAACAGTGGGCATAGTGTGTTCCAATAACACTTTATTTACAAAAGCAAATTACATAATCCCAGACAGAAACAAAGATGGAAAATTTAGAAAAGATTCTAAGAAACACATAGTACATGATAAAATGGACAGAGAGAATAGAGGGGAATGAGGCAGAAGCAATATTATAAACAGAGATAATAGGTAGGGATTTTCCAAACTGGATGAGAAAACTTCAAAACAAAGATTCAGGGTATAGTACAAACAACCCCAGGCAGGAAAACAAACAAAACAACTTAACCTCTAAGAGATCTCTTCATTACAGCCAAAGTAATTTTCTAAAGTAGAAGTCTAATTACCTTACTTCCTTACAGAGACAATTTTGTTGTTTCCCTAGCTGTGCTCAGGATGAGAGTCCAGCCCTTAGCCTGCCCTGTAGAACCCTTGGGGACTTGGCCCAGCCTCGTCCGTGGTCTCTCCTGCTCTGTGCCTCTGCCACCGTGAAATGTTACCCTTTTCCTGATCCACACAGGAAATTTATCTTCGATTTGCCCAAGAGGCTCCCTGGATCTAGAATTTGCTGCCACTGATTTTCTTCCTCTAGAACAGCTCCTCAAGTCTTAGCTTAAGAGCCTCTTGCTATTTGATGCCTCTCCTAATTGTTCCATCACTGACAGAACTGACTTCAACCTTCTCTGCCAACCCCATGCAACCCGACCATCTGTCATTGTCCCTGCAGCACCTGGCAGTGGCCTGAGTCCCTTGAGGGCAAGGATGGTAGGTGTCTTATTTACATAATCTCTAGCACCTAAAACAAGGTCTATTTCACTAAATAAAAGGCCCTCAGCAAATGGCTCTTATATGTATAAATGGAGTCCTGGCAAAAAATCTAGTCCTCCAAACATGTCAAAATCACTGCCATCTACTATCCCAATGTCAAGTACATTGACATGGGCTACTCAGAGGACAGCCTGGCATACTGTTCTAGGTTGGGGGAGGATTAACTGGGCAACTTTAAAATTATCTTTAAAAATCAAGCCAAGTGTGGAAAGATGTCCCCAACAGCATTCCATATATTTCCTTAGTTATAATCCCTTCCTGGGAAATTTCTATAAGATAGATATGTTTTTTACTGTCATTTTACTAATTAAGAAACTGAGGCCCATTTCTGAGACATGTCTCCAACCCATGTCAACCTGATTTCCAAAGCCCCTGTTTCTTCTATTTTACCACACTGTCTTCTGCCCTGGAATTGACTCTCCTTGAAAACTGAGACCTAGCCCCGGCTGCTGAAACTTCTTGAGTATCAGAAGCATATAAAACAATTCTCCATGGTTGCCTGTCTTGAATTGTGATACCATTATCCTCTTACGGACCAAGTGGTGTGAAATCAGATCCTGCCTGGGAGTGGGGAAAGATAGAAAGGGAAGACGCTGGCTCCAAGCTCGGCAAGACGCAAAATCTTATTGGAGTTCTGCGGGGCCTGTTCAAAGTCTGGGTACATTCTGTCATTTGGCAAGAATTAAATAGAGCCTTGTGTCCTCTAAGATTATTCTGTTACCTTCAGGATTAGGTTACCCATCGTTATATTTAGCCTATGGGAAAAGGCAACACAGAGCTCTGCTGAAGATGTAAAAGGAAGCACAGAATAAAGCACCCTCATGTCAAAGAGATACAAGTTTCCCACAGCAGGCTGGCGCTGAATGGATGCTTTTTGCCTCTGCCTATCATCCCTGAGGGGAACTCAGTCACAGAGGCCCAAAGGGATGTGCAAAAGAGCAGCCTGGGCTGCCTCTGAATAGATACAGGTGCTCTGGGTTTGGGGTGGGGGAATGCTGGGGGGAGATAACCACGTGGAGGGCGCAGGAAGAGGAGAATAGTTAGAGCTGACCTTATCTTGCTTAATCTGCATGGATTCCAGAAGGCCCCAGGGAACCTGAGATTCCTAGACTTATTCCCTTCTCACGTTTCCTACTGGAAATCCCACCAGCTGGCGGGATGCTAAAATAGGTACCATTTACCCGGCTAATGAAGTCCGTATGCAATTGTTAGAAATATAATTGACACTTCAGGCTTGGGGTCTGCGTTTCTCTTTGTATAGTTTTCTGCTGCCCAGTGTGGCTGCCTGCTGGGAATGCTTCTGTTTTCCAAGCTTCTCTGACCTGGCTAGAGTTAAAAGTAGATGCTTGATGTGCTAATGTCAGGTTATAATAATACCTATATGTTACGCTGATTAAATAAAATAATGTTTGTAAAGCAAAGTCCCAAACGCACGGTGGCACTGTCGAAATCACAACAGTTATTCACAGTCTGTGCTGTCCCCTCCTCCTCCAGGCTTGTTTCTCAGGATCCTGTTCCTCCCTGAGGCCCCGGGGCAGCACATCTTCATGTACACCCACACGGGAACGGTCATTGCTTCTGGCAGACATCAGTCCCTTTATGCCACCATGACTTCATATGTGTCCGCTAAAGAGGCCACTACCACAGGCCCAGGATAGAGGAAGAGGGTTTGTCTCCTGAGCAGACAGATTCCCAAGGCTTATAGAACAGTCTGCAGGCATGTGGACCCTGTCTGTAATGCTTGGCCCTTTTGTTTTGGAGACAGAGCCGACACTCAATAAATACCAGTCAGATGAATGAATACATGTAGAAAGAGGGCTCGGAATGATTCTGAAAGAGTAGTGTGTGAAAAAAAATCCCTAGGGAGGTTTGTTAAAATTACAGGCTCTCTGCAATGTGTCCCCTCACAGGTAAGGGACACAGAGAAATCCAAGTCCCTCAGTCTTAATCTGTCATGTAACACACACACACACACACACACACACAATATTGATGAGATATAGAGGTAATATAAGAACTTAATTTTGCACAAGGCACAGTGGCTCACACCTGTAATCCCAGCACTCTGGGAGACTGAGGCTGGTGGATTGCCTGAGCTCATAAGTTCAAGACCAGCCTGAGAAAGAGTGAGACCCTGTTTCTACTAAAAATAGAAAAGCTAGCCCAACATCACAATAGGCACCTGTAGTCCCAGCTACTAGGGAAGCTAAAGCAAGAGGATCACATGAGCCCAAAAGTTTGAGGCTGCTGTGAGCTATGACACCATAGTACTCAACCCAGGGTGACAGAGTAAGACTGTGTCTGGAAAAAAAAATATATAATAATTTTGAAAAAAGAATAAAGAAATAGTTGTAATATAGTATGATACTGGAGAGAAAGGTACCATGGGTTTCTGACTAGTGGCCTCCATCACCCCGAGCTCAGCCCGGTATGGTGAGAATCTGCCTGTCTCATCTCTGTCTGGGTACAGTGGCATCAATTCCAAGGGCTCACTCAGAAAGCAAAGTTACAAAAGCAGCAATTGCTCTTACTGAGGAAAAGTACTAAGAACCCTGCTCAATTCAAGTTATGCATTGCTTATGACAGCTCCATGAAGCAAATATGTGTGGTATGAATCTACAGTGGAACCTCTGTAAGTTGACCACCCAAAGGGCTGTGTGTAACAAAATGGTCAACACACAGAGGTGGGCAACCTAAGGAACAAGGCCTTAGTGGTGCATGTTCGTCTATGAAAATTAGATCAGCTTAAGAAGGTGGTCAATGCAGGGAGGTGGCCAGCTATGGAGGTTCTACTGTATTGCTACACACATATACCAATATATCTAGGTGTGCACACACATACTCTACCAATATTATAAGCAAGGAAGCCTCAAAGAAGCTAAAAAAAATGACCAAGACTGTAAAGTGCAAGGCCAAGACTCACACTCAGTGCCCCTGCTCTTTATGTATTTATTTATTTTTATTAAATCATAACTGTGTACATTAATGCATTTATGGGGTATAATGTGCTGATTTAATATATAATTTGTAGTGTTTACATCAAACTGGTTACCACAGCCTTCACCTCACTTACTTAATTGTTGTGTTAAGACATTTATACTCTACTCTTAATAGATTTGACATGTACCCTTGCAGTATAAACCACAGGGGAGGTCCCACCAATTACCCTCCCTCTACCCGGCCTCCCCCGCCCCTCCCCTCTTCCTCCTCTTCCCTCCTTTATCCTGGGCTATAGTTGTGTTTTATCATTCGTAACCACAACTGTCCATAGTACCTTTCAATGAAGGCCAGCTGTGAAAAGGGCCCCACCCCACCCTGGGTAATTCAGTGAGAGTTTCCCTAATCTATAAGGTGAGGGATTCAGTGCCACTGCCCATCCTTGCCTTGGAAACATAATTCAGCTAGTGAAGTATAAGGCATCAGTTTTGTTCGTGAAGCAGCTGTAAACTGTCAGCATTTTGTGGGTGTTCACTGGATTCAGTGAGAATTGGTAAGGGGAGTCTGCTGTCTCCAGGGCTCACTGTGTGTAGGAAACAGGGCTGGATGTTTACCGCACTGCCCCACCTTCAGCGATGTGAGAATAAGGTGAAATGTTGGTCTCCTGAGAGCTGAGAGGAGAAGCTTCTTCACTGTGTCGTTCTCAGTCCTCACTTTATTTTCCTTAGTATTAGACAGAGCATGTTTTGTTCACAGTGGGCCTGATAAGCCTTGATTTTACCACGGCAGGGCGGGTCTCTAAGTCAAGTGCACCAGCTGTGCTGCCCGTCTGCACACCGTGTCTGCAGATCCACAGACCAAGATGCCCTCTGCTTTAAGGCTCCTTTCCCCTGGGAAAGTGCCACCGCCCAAGAGTGAGAGTAGAGTCATGTTAAAATCTTTGCTGCGATTTGGATGTATGAGGTTAGAAGAATCCCAGTGGAGACTGTAAGGTGGAGACCAGAGGCTGAGACTCGCCATCACTGAGCATGGAGATGCTCAAAAACGCACCGCAGCCCTAAACCAAACTTGATATTTCTGGTCATGGGATCTAGCTGCCCAAAATATATTTCTGGTCATGGGATTTTCCACCCCAAAATATGTTCCTGTAAAATAAGTTAGTGCTTCTTTTGCTTTTCAAAAATACATGTACCAGTCTATGGACAGTTATATAAGAACCAGGAGGTCTTTTGGAAAATAGGCATCTGTAGGCCCTGCCCCCAAATCCTTGGATCCAGCAGTGGGGCCCAGGAAGCTGGATATTCAAAGATTCCCCTCAGAGGTTATGAGGCAGAGCCCAATTCCCAGCTTCTGATGACCGTGGAAAGAATAATTCCAGAGAAACTTTGCTTCAGGTGCCCTTACGGCGCCCCAGAAGCTGGGAGACCAGCGGGGAAGGCAAATTAATATTTCATGTCTCTGAAATCAGTTTTCAGAAGTCATTAAGCCATAAAATTGGATTTCCCTGAAAAGTATACATGGGCTTAATCCACAGGGAAGTGGAGGCATTTGAGCCTAGAGTGTTGCTGCCTTCCCGCCATCGTCCCCTTCCAATGGCCCAGAGGCAGACATTAGTCACTCAAGTCAAAAGCGTGCAGCTCTCAAGCCCTCTCTCATCCTACCCTTCAAAAACTCAAGAGCCCTAAATTATTTACCAGCTCAGCCTCGCCCTCTACACTTTCTTCTAAGAATTCTCTCATCATCAACAGAAGACTCCTTCTTGCCCGTCTTCCAGTAGAAAAGTTGGCATCTCTTGAAGACCAAAAGGAGGAAGGAAGCAAAAGATAAGGGATCCCTTTGGTCCTCTGATCTGATTCTTACAAAAATCATCGATTTTACATGAAGCTGTGATCAAGTCGAAGCCACATTTATGCCCATAGAAACACAATACAAATGGGGGAACATGATGGACTGCATCCTCAGTGCCCAGCACTCAGCAGGCGTGGACCTGGCTCGCACTGGCTCTTGTTTTGAGACAGAGTCTCACTCTGTCATCCTTGATAGAGTGCTGTGGTGTCACTGCTCACAGCAACCTTAATCTCTTGGGCTCAAGCAATTCTCTTGACTCAGCCTCCCGAGTAGCTGAACTACAGGCGCCCACCACAGTGCCTGGCTATTTTTAAAGATGAGGACTTGCTCTTTCTCAGGCTGGTCTTGAACCTGTGAGCTCAGGAAATCCACCCACAGAGTGCTGGGAGAGCCAATGTGCCCTGCCCTCTCACTGGCTCTTGAAATCAAGTTTGTACATCCTCAATCTCCACATTTTGTAACAACTCCTCAGTAGCTTAAAAACAGCCATGAGGGGAGTGTTTACATCAGGAAAATGAGCAAAATGCTACAGATCAAGTCTTCCTTAATCAGAAAGCTGGTTTCCACCCACCATTGTG
Source organism: Loris lydekkerianus (assembly GCA_963574355.1). Lineage (NCBI taxonomy): Eukaryota > Metazoa > Chordata > Mammalia > Primates > Lorisidae > Loris > Loris lydekkerianus. The sequence continues at coordinate 3,313 of CAUYPK010040215.1, read as the reverse complement.
CCACGCTGCCTGTGTTTTCCACAGATACTTGAATACTCACCAGATGGATTCTTCCACAAACTCACCACCTTTCCCCAATGTCATTTAATTTAACCCATTCACTACTTATAAATGAAATCACAAATAGAGAGAACCATACAAAAATTAATAAAAGAAAGTACACCTTTGCAACCAGCATTGGGTGAAGAAATAGAATTTTGTCAGCATGCCCAGAAGCCACTGCACGTGTCCCTTCCTACTTACAGCCCTGACCCTCCCCACAGAGATGCCAGCACTGACCTCGAGTGACCCCTCTTGCATTTCTTTATCACTTAACCACCCAAGTGTATATTTATACATCATATGGTACGTGCCAAATTTTAAAAACTTGATATGCTTATTAAGTTTCTACTAATGTGCAAGTCCCCCTTTATTCTTTAATTTTTCTTGCAATTTATTGGTTGAGGCACCAACGCCTTTGGGATATGGACTTTTCCATGGCCTGGATTTTGCAGATTGTATAGTCAGGGTGCCATTGTACATGTCCCCTGTCTTCTGTATTTCCTGCAGGTTAGGAGCTGGATTGAGAGGCCTGAGCAGGCATTGAGTTTGGTACTCCAGCAAGATAAAGGTGGTACTGTAGTCTCTCATCAGAAGACTTACGGTAACTGGTTGTTTCTCTCTTTGTGATGTTCAGTGATTGATGTTCAACACCTAGATCCATTAATGTATTAATCTGGCAAAGCAGAAATAATCTAATTCTGTCATTTCTTTTTTGGCTAATCAGATGGAACACTTTTAAAAGAGGTACTTACCCTTACCTACAAACTATTAGAAACCTAGTGGCACAAATGAAATAGGAAAGACAGAATAATGGTTAATCCTTTCTCCTTTTTTTTTTTTTCTTTCTTTCTTTCTTTCTTTTATTTATTTATTTATTTTTTTTTTTTTGAGACAGAGTCTCACTCTCTTGCCATAGGTAAAGTGATGTGGTGTCATATAGCTCACAGCAACCTCAAACTCTTGAGGATAAGTGATCCTCTTCCCTCAGCCCCCGAATTAGCTGGGACTACAGGTGCCCGCCACAACCTGGATATTTTGTAGAGGTGAGGTCTCACTCTTGCTCGCTGGTCTTGAACTCCTGAACTCAGGCAATTCACCTGCCTTGGCATCCCAGAGTGCTGAGATTATCTGCATGAGCCACTGGGCCCATCCCTCTTTCCTCTTTTTTAGCCAGTTTTTAAGATGAGTTAATTTTGTATTTTTTAAATTTGAAAAATCCAGTTGTTTTTAATAAATCAATAAAACAGATATGTATATAGACACACCCAAGGTCAGACAATCAGTTCACAAACACATCCTAGAAAAAGTGCTTTGAAGGTGGACAGTGCACTCCCGAGGGGAGCACTTCAAAGGTGACCATGGTGATGTTCACCAATGAGATATATAGTTTTTCTAGGATGTTTTTGAACTTATTGGTCTGACTTTGTAGATACTAAAATATACCTATCTCAATCCACAAGCCAGCATCATACTTCATAGAAAAATGCTAGAAGTGGCCAGGTATGACGGCTCACACCTGTAATCCCAGCACTTTTGGAAGCCAAGGCAAGTGGATTGCTTGAGCTTAGGAGTTTGAGACCACCCTAAGCACGAGCGAGACCTCATCACTACTGAAAATAGAAAAAATACCTGGGTATTGTGGCAGGTGCCTGTAGTCCCAGTTCTAGGGAAGCAAAGGCAAGAGGATTGTTCAAGTCCAAGAGTTTGAGGTTGCTGTGAGCTGTGACACCACGGCACTCTACCCAGGGTGACAGAGTGAGACTCTGTCTAAAAAAAAAGAAAGAAAGAAAAAAGAAAAATACTAGAAAATTTTCTACCTAAATCAAGGAAAATAAAAGAACGCCCATGAATGGTGATAATGGACATTTGTTTTTGGGGGTCTTTTTTTTTTCCATTCTAGAGGTACTGGCCAATGCTACTAAGTAAGAGTCAGAAATGAGATGTGCGAACACTGGGAAGGGAGAGACAAACTTGCCGTTTAACTACATCATTGTACTATATGATTGTACTCTTGAAACACGCCAGAGCAGCGGTTCTCAACCTTCCTAATTGCTGCGTTGTTACAAATGGAAAAAAGGGGTCGTGCCCCACAGGTTGAGAACCGCTGCACTAGAGGAAAAGCTCAAAACGCTACTGAAACGATGTGAGAGCGTGAGAACCTCAAGTCCAGGGGCCAAGCCCTTTGTGTCTTCACGTTGTTTGCCTCTGGCTGCCTCCTCTCTCTGTCCCAGGGTGAGGAGGGAAGATGTGACCTTCTGAGCAGGCCGGCTCCACATAAGCACCGCTGGCTTTGAGAGTGGGTATGGGTGGGGCACCAACTGCGTCTCTGTACCAAGTACAGCCTTGGCTCCTGACGGCACAAGTGAAATGAAGCCAGAGGGAAACAAGAAGAACCACAAGCCACACACACCGAGGCCCTTTGTTCACCGCTCTTTGCCATCTGGAAGGCAGTCAGACCCTGGGCCATAGAGTCACGTAGATGGTTTTGAGTCCCAGAAATGTGGCAGCTCTGTCTAAGCCTAAATGGATACAGTAACTTTTAAAAAGCCATCATATAGGCTCACTGTAAGGACTAAACGAGCCTGTGGGTCAGCATGAGCAGTGTTGCCTGAAAGGCAGCGCAGACACAGCAGTCTTGAGCTCAGCGCTGCTCTGAATCACTCAGTTTGAGTCTGACCCTCCAAAAAATAATCATAAAATAAACAAATAGCTAAGCAAATAAAGCCCAGGCTTCGTTTAACATTGTTCCAACATCAGTGTCAGCATTTTCTCATCAAAATACCTTGACTTCCTGCCCCGAACCCCTGCTCCACCTGTGAACTCTGAACACATTGTCTGCCTCAACTTTGACACATGTGAAATACATGAAATAAATTAAGCCTTCTCATTCAACATAGAAAACTAACCCTTTCCTATAACATTTATGTCCTGGACATAATTTTAGAAATAATTTAGAGGTGCTGATATCCCTCTTTTAAAATGTTGAAAATCTATCAATAAAATCATATATTAATAATAATTTTTTCCTACATACAAAAGCTTTATATGTAAATTATACATACCATAAACATTTTATTATTTTTTTTTCTCTGCACTAAATACTCCTAGTATTTATTTATTTATTTTTTTATTTATTTTATTTTTTTTTTATTATAGATAAAAATATGCACCATAGATGTGGCCCAACCCATCACCCTCCCTCCACCCAAACCTCCCCCCTCCCTTCCCCTTCCTTGGTCCTTTCCTCATAGTCTTGTGGTATAGTTGGGTT